>CAUYLG010073483.1:0-46675 GCA_963573385.1 Cacajao melanocephalus
ACTGTACGAGAGAAAGAAAGAGGAAGGAAAAGAGGGAGAGAGAACAGGATTCTTGTTCTGTTTTTAGAATGCAAAGAGTATGCATTTTCAGTGCACTCTATTTATCAGGTCAAGCAAACTAATGTGAAAAGTCACTGGGGAAAAAGGTTAAAAAAAAAAAGTACCTATTTTGGCATCATCCACTATGTCAAATCAAGTAAATGAATTAAAATCCTATGTCAAGTACCAGGCTTTATTTCCCATTGTTTCACACCAAGTTTCTCTTAGAAGATGCTCTAAGATGCATTAAGCTGTTCCCATTGACTTCTGTCTAGGCAGGAAGTTCTACTTAAGAAGCAGTGGTGCCCGGTGTGGCTCAGGGCTGAAATTCCAGCACTTTGAGAGGCCGAGGCAGGAAAATTGCTTGAGCCCAGGAGTTTGAGACCAGCCTGGGAAGCATAGTAAGACCCTGTCTCTACAAAAAATAAAAAATTAACCAGACATGGTAATGCATGCCTGTAGTACCAGCTACTCGGGAGGCTGAGATGGGAGGATTGCTGGAGCCTGGGAGACTGAAGCTGTAGTTAGCCATGACTATACTACCACACTCCAGCCTGGGCAACAGAGCAAAACCCTGTCTCAAAGAAGAAGACGACAAAGATGAAGATGGAGATGAAGATGAAGAGGAGGAGGAAGCAGCAGCAGAAGCAGAAGCAGTGTAATATAATGATTTAGTGTTCAGAAAGTCTTGAGTTTGGATCCTGATTTGGGCATTTAGTAAGTGAGTGACCTGAGACAAATAAATAGACTTTACTATGGCTCAGCATTTTCAACTGTAAAGTGAAGATGATAACAGTGTTCATCTCACAGGACTGTTGTAAAAGGTAAATGATATAGCATATGTATAAACCAGATACACTCAGGTTTTCCAGTCTCCTTGGGTCACGCTTTTCTCCAATATCTACATAAAATGACTTGTGACCCCCTTTCGCATTCTATGAGAAGCCCATGCTCTGTCCAAGAGCTCTGAAGATTTGGGGTATCATGTTTCTCTCAAGTTATTTCACTCTATAGCTTGCTTCCCAAATATTGCCCACTCCTACTTGTCATTCCTGAAACCATTATTCTATGTTCCCTACCCACTTTGCTTCAGCTCATCTAACGGGCAGGTAAAAGCTGGAAGCAGGAGAGTCATGAGTACCTGGAATTTTTCAGAAGCACTGGGCAGTAAGAGTGGGAAGACCTTCAATCTATGATAATGAAAGACACGATGCAATAGATTGCCTGCCTGGTTAAAGGAGTAGAAAGGACTCAAAGATGACTATAGCATTTTGAGTCTGGGTAAGCAAGAAGATAATGGTGCAGATAGGAGCAAGTCCAGAGGATTTGACTTTGTTGACTTAACTTTGGTTGAGACTTCGGTCAATGGCAAAGATGTTGACTTTGGTTTCAGAGATACTGATTGATACTTGAGTGTTTAGAAGATAATTCCCATGAGTCAGTAGGGTGCCTGTCCAAAGCTCAGTGAAGGGACTGCATAGAAGAGGCTTGGAGCTTTCCTTGTAGAGGTGATAGTTGAAGCATATTCCCCATCACAATATTAAGTTTTTAAATTACTTTTAAAAATAAAAATAAAATTGCCATTCTAGAGTCTCAAAACGACTGAGCACCATCCAATTACATCATAAATGATCTCCCAAAAAACTCATTCTTTTAGACCAGAAGCTGAGTTTCTATTCATTATTTTTGTAGCTGAAATTTCAAATCACAGAATCACAACATATTGAAGTCTGCACAAGCCTTAAAATGTTCCTGGCCCAAATGCCTCACTTCAATACAGGGAATCTGACCTGCTAGAGAGTCTGAGTGACCTATCCTTGTTCACTCAAGTTGAATAATGCTGCCAGAAAATCTGTTGTTAGAATTCCTGCTCTCTCTTGCTCATTTTTTCACCTGCAGTCCAGCTACCAAAGATAGGATTTTAAACATTCTATCTACATTAAAAATGTCCTTTCTAACTGCAGTAGAAACACAGGTAGGAAAGAGACAGTGTAGAATAAGGAGCCAGAGGCCTGGATTTTAGTCCCATGGAAAACAACCAGCTGCACTACCTGCAGAGAATCATTTAGTCTTCCAAGTTCTCAGTTGCCTGACTTGAGCAGCAAGGAGATGGGTCTGGATTAGCTCTGAAATGTCTGCAGCTCTGACATTCCATGATTCTTGGAGAAATTGGCTGTCTCCAACTGAATCCACATCTTCCAATCCCACACAAGAAGGAGAAGCCGGCCCACTCCAGTATTTGGGGAGGCCCATCAGGACCAAAGCTGTCCTCTCTCTGTGGGGGCTGGAGAAGAGAAGCAGCTGAGGCAACACGATCAGTTTCCTTCCCATTCAGAAGAGAACAATCAAGCTCCTCCCAGGGGAAGCTGTGCGGATTTGGACAGTGTGGGGTCTGTCTTATGACCGGAATGGAGGATTTCTGTAGAATGGGGATGCTTAGCAGCAGTAAGAATCAAAGATGGAAGAAAAGCCAAGAGGTCCTTAGGTCCAGTCCCTTGCCTCTATCTAAGCCTTCCAAGGCAGATAGTTGTCATCCTACATTTAAAGATCTCCAGAGGAGCAATTGCTCAGCTTCCCTCAGCACCCGGGTCAGCATGTTTCCCCTTATAATCAAGAAATCCTTCCCGACGTTTAAGTGGAAATGGTTCCAAGGTGGCTCGAGTCTGTTTATCCTTGTCTAGTCCTCAGAAAAGATGAGGAAGAATCTTCTGTGTAATAATCACTCTTCTTATACCTGGTGCTGGTGATTAAGGCACTTCTTAGCCTTTTCTTTTTTGGGTTAGATCTTAACTTCATTTTTCATCCAGTTAATCTCCCCCGTCTCCCCACCACCATCCCCAGCTGGATCTTTTCCAGGTTCTCCAAATAAGCCTTAAAATAGGAGGATGAAATCTGAGTTCCCACTCTAATTAAAACCTCAGTAATGCCAAGTTTTGTGGAAAGATTACTCTCTAGGCTTTTGTTTCATAATTCTCTACATACACCTGCCTCATATTACAATTACTTTACTGCTCACTCAGAGCGCACAGCTATTTTGTTATAGTACTTGATTCTGTCACGTGGAGCCCATTTTTGTCTATTTTAAACATCTTTCTGTTTTTAATGACTCCTCGTTTCTAAATTGTTAAAAGGTCTCCTTAAATTCAAATCCTACCTTCTAATGTTTCTTTACCTGACTTAGGGCCATTTGAAAAACATTCTAGTGTATTATTTGTCATTGAGGAAGGAAACTCAATTTTATATGAATCCAAGAAGGGCCTGAATATCAGTCATTTCTCCCAATACTCACAAGCATGGTTTGATTATGAAAAACAATGCAGGCCACCCCTCTCTATTCATTTATTCACCAAATATCTTTTGAACACAGGGTAAGCAGCGGACACACAGCAATGAACAGTTTCTTTATCATTCACTAATGTGTTCCTACATGTATCCTAAATGTACTCCTTAAGCACTTATTCTGTGTAGAACTGTTGCAAATGTTGTGGCTACAGTAGTGAATAGGGAATAAAAGGCTATTGGCTTCATAGATCCCATGTTCCAATGGGTATGGGGGAGGACAGAGACAAATTACAAGTCAAGCAGCAAATAAGCAAGACCATGTCATCCTTGATAAACGTTTTGAAAGAAATAATGGGATAATGAACCTGAGGGTGGTACTGCCTTAGATAGATTTGATGGGGGCAGTCCCCACTGAGAAACAGACCCTGAAGACCTTTCAGTTTCGCGGAGTTCTGTTATTCTGAACCAATCCCCTATCGCAAACCCAATCCCTCATGTTTTCTTCTCACAGATCCAGCACTAACTTTTTCTGGGCTGTTCATGGTTTATAATGCCTTGTTACTCAGTAATTATTTACATTCCCAAAGGATTCTCTCATGTTCTTTAATCAAAAGAAGTGATAAAAAAAAAAAAAAGGAATTTCAGGATAAGGGTGCCTTGGTGCCTTTGTTCCTCAGAAAGTTAATGGACATTCCTGGAAAACAGGAGTTCAGTGGTCTATTGTGTGGAGAGAGTGGACTTTAGTACATGAAAGAGATTTCTTCACTGTGGAACCTGAATAGGCTGGTGAACTTTAAGACTCTCCAAAATAATGTTTACAGCGGGTTCCTAAGCTTTTTGCATGGAACTTCTTGAAAAACACTTTTCGGTGAATGCTAAGCTGAGAAGATTGCTTTGATCCTTAGGTGTCCTTTGACGTTGGATTGGGCATTTGGGATGTGATTCCAAATCACCAGTAGCCAATATGCAGGCCAGCTGTCAATGTCTCTGAAGAGTATGACAGAAAGAAGACCGCAGAGGAAGGCAGGGAGTCCTCCCTCACTTTGCCTCAGCTTCTCTTGTGACCCTGGGCCTATGCTTCTTTAGTTTTCTCAGATCATGGAGTCTTTTGAGACTCTTCTGAGTATCTAAATGTTCTCTTTCCAGGAAAACCCACAAACACATGTAATTATACATCATGCAGAGGGTTCACAGGCCTCCTACCAAAATGCATCTCTAAACTGGAGGATTTCTAAGGACCTGTTTGTCCTGTGCTAAAGTTCAAATAGGTTTCTGCTCTGGTCATGTTGACATCTTGGTCCATGGTATCTTTTTGGTTTGCATGTTTGCTTTAATTGACACATAATAATTGTAAATATTTATGGGGTACATGTGAGGTTCTGATACATGCACACATTGTGTAAAAGTCTAACAGGGTATTTAGCATAGTGATCATCTCATATCTTAACCATTTCTTTATGGTGAGAACATTCAATATCCTCTCTTCTCACTATTTCAAAATATACAATACAATATCGTTAACCAGAGTCACCCTATTGTGCAATAGAACAGCAGATATTATTCCTAACTGTAACTTTGTACCCATTCAATGGTTTCTCTCTATCTCTCCACCTAATGCTCCTTAGCCTCTAGTAACCACTATTCTACTCTCTACTTCTAAAAGACTAATTTCTTTAGATTCCATATATGAGTGAGGTCATACAGTATTTGTCTTTTGACATTGGTTTGGATAAGACCCCAAAAGCAAAAGCAACAAAGGCAAAAATAGGCAAATTGAATTACATCAAACTAAAAAGCTTCTGCACAGCAAAGGAACAATTAAATTAACAGAGTGAAAAGACAATCTTGGTCCATGTTTTTGATTAGCCTGTGTGATCCTTGGGACAAGACCAAGCATCCTACAACTTCTCAAGCTTCCTTCAGCCTTGGTGGAGTTCCCAGTACACAACTGGTGCTAATATGTGTTTCTGCACCAGTGGCAGGTTCCTCCTCAGAGTCCCAAGGTGGCGGTTGCATGAGAAACCGCTAGGGAGGCCGGGGAGACCCCTCCACACAGAGGTACCAGCCAGCCCTGGGGATGCCCTGTTGACTTCTCAATGAGTGAATGAGGTCATTTTTCCTGTCTTTTCCAGAAATAGATTGGTTGAGAAGGCATGTGCTGAAATAACCTAGCAAGGCAGCAGGAAGGAAGTGACTAGAAAGAGAATCAATAAAAACCCAACTTCTTATTTAAAGGAAAATGGAAACAGGGACCTGGAGGAACGCTTTAATTGTGAAGCCAGCAGTGGCCCCTGCCTTCCCTCCCAGTGCTCCCAGTGTGGATTTCCTGCCTTTGGGCACTGTTGGATTTAAAGCTATGAGAGCCTCACACACTTTCTCATCAGAAGGGCTCAGAAAACAAATAGGGCTTCATGTGCCTTCTTTCTGCCACTTATGCCTGGAATCAGTTGGATTAATTAATCCTGTTTCCTCAGTGAGTTTGATCCTAACACTTGTTTGAGAAATTCTGATGATTAGGTGCAACCTGACAAATAATAAATTAGAATACTTTTTTTTTTGCAAAATTAAATGTCCTCTGCTTTGTATAATTACATAGTTCTACGGGCAATCATCAGTGGTATATTACCTTTCACCCTCCTTTGCCATGAATTTTGAATGATCCATGAAAGGATATTTTGACGACGTGGTACTGGAGGTGCCCCAAACCCACGCCTCCTTTTTGGTTTCTCTGCATTACCCTAGGAGGTTATAGGCCAAAGGCATAGAAGGGTAGACTTGAGTTCTTGGGAAGTCTGTCTTCTGAGCTGAGTTTTACAATTGAATAGGTTGGCTTGACTGGCCATCTGACAATTTTGAAAGCTTAAAAATAAATCAAACTTGGTATTTAGAAAAGGCAACTTTCAATATCAGAAGACTAGCTTGTGTTTCTAGCTTTCCATTTGGCTGGGGAATCTGCTAAGGCTCTAATTTCCTTCCCTGAGACCTGGCTTCTTGTCTTCAGGTGCTAGCCGGAATTCAGAAGGATACAGACTGTGCAAATAAAAAATGCAAGGAAGGGAAAAAGGTCAACATATGTTTTTTGTTTCAGTTCAGTTTCTTACTTTGAAAGGTTATAATTTTTTTCTTTCTGTTTTGAAATAAAACTGGTTTTGCTACCAGACTGACATACAGATACCTTTATTAGGCAATTTTCACAGGCGATATGAGGCTTTCTGGAGTTTCTAAAGTGTAGGAGGTCTTTCCCAGGACTGCAGTCTTTATCATCTCTTCCCTTCTCTCCGGTGCTCTAGGACTTGATCATGTCATATATTATACACACATATTAGAAGTTGACACCGCACACAGGCATTGGCATCATCTGAGAACTTGTGGAAAATATCAATGCTCAAGCACCACCCCAGACCTGTTGAAACAGCGACTCTAAAGGTGGGGCCTGTTGATTAGTGTTTTAATGAGCCCTCCAGGTGATAAGGATGCAGGCTTAAGTTTGAAAACCACTGATATGTGTCATTGTGTATCCTCCCACCCCACAGTATGTTAGGTTATCTTGGACACCAGCTGCTTCAGGAACCCCCAAGATTTATGGGCCTAAATTTCATCCTTTCATGAGGCTTGGGGACAAGTATGTGGATGATGAAGTCTTGCCAGATTCATAAGCCACTTAAACTCTCAGTTTTTTCATCTATATAATGGGAATAATTCCATTGGCATCATAAAATTGTTGAAATGGTTGATGCACAGAACATATGTGAAAAAGATTTGTGAACTTCCAGGCACGCTCTGGAGTTAGCTATATGGATCAATGATGCCAATACACATTATGGACTGCAGGCATGCCGGGGGAAGTAGAGAGACTGTGTATGCTGTGTCCTCGTCTGTATTCTGAGCACCACACCCAGGCACATAATAGCCATTCACTGAGTCTTTGCTGAATAATTTTAACTAACATTGGGTAAGTGTTTACTCATGCATGCATCATGAGCACCTTATGAGGTGAGTATTTGCCTCTTTTTGGATGCTACCTGAGAGGTTAAGGAGCTTCCTCACATCACATAGTCGTAAATGGTATGCTCAAGGCCCTTATGTAAAATGGTGTGGTATTAATATGTGCATGTAACCTATGCACATCCTCTTGTGCACTTTAAAATCATCTCTGGATCACGTATAACATCTAATACAATGTAAATGCTATGTAAACACTTGTTATATTGTATTTTTAAATTTTGTACTATATTTATTATATTGTTATTCTAAATTTTCTCTCAAATATTTTCCACTTATGGTTGTGGACATGGAATCTGCAAATACAGAGATGACTGTACTTTTGAAATGCTCTCTGAACTCAAATGACAAAACACATGAAATTTAAAAAATTTTCTTTCAAATAAAAAAAAGAAATGGTTGAGACAGCATCTGAACCCAGGCAAACTGCTCCAGAGCCTGTGTTCTAAGCACTTCATCACACAACATCACAATCAGTTCATGATGATGATGCTAAGGAGGGTGATGTGAGATGACATTTTGGGAGTGCTTGCTGTGTGCCACAAGCTGTCTCAAGCTCTCTTTGTGCCTTAACCCACAACAACCCTGTAGAGGGAAATACGATGATCATCCTCTTTCAACAAGAAAGGAAAGGGAGACACACAGAGTGGCCCTGGTGTTAGGTTTCTTCTTTCCCAAGTACAAATTTCTTCTATTGCTCCTCTCTATGTCCTGTCTGTGCACTCAACTTGTCAATCTACCAATCAGTGAGCATTTGTGAATTGTCCAAGTGCCCAGTGTTGTGCTTCTAGACACAGAAGCATGAGAAGACAGCTTCTGCCCTCAAGATGCTCAAAATCAAGTTGGAAAGAATGAGCCAGTCTTCACAAAACAGAAAATAGAGGCTAATACACAGTTAAGAGCTCATTTATGATATACCAAGTAATCATCTTCCATATTTAGAGAAGTTAATGGGAATGAAGTCATCAGACAAGAATTTTCATGGGGGCCTGAAGAAATTTTGTGTTGCTAGACTGAGACTTCAACAATTTCTCTGAGTAATTATCCTTGAACTGTTGAGTCCAGCATCCCTGCATTGCAGTTTCCTTTAAGTTTGTTACAGTTATCCTGATTATAAGAAGATAGTGACCTGTTATTCTGTTTTTGTCTGTTTTGTTAACTTCTTATCCCTGGTACTGAGAATAGCATCTAGAATTCAGTAGGTGCTCAAGAAACATATGTGACTGAATGTTTATAAGAAGAAGAAGAATAATGTGGTGAAAGGAGGACAGGAGTGTTCCGCCAAATTTTGGATTGGATGAGATGGCCGATTGTCAGGGATATCATGACCCAAACAAAGGTGGAGAGACACCAGATTAGGGAGGAGCCAGGTTCTCCAGAGAGGACCTGGGTTCAGAAAGAGCACAGGAGCAGAACCTTTGTTATTTAGGATGCAAACTCTCCCACTCCCATACACTGAGGTGTGGTGCTGTCTTGGCAGCTGCGTGCTCTGAACCCCTCTCCCCACCCTAGAGAAGAAACCTCATAGGTACTTGGTGATTTTCAAAGTTGAGAGAACCAGAGTCTCTTGTCATCAATTTCATTTTCCTTGGTTTTACTTCTGCTTAGAAAACCTTTGGATGCCAGACTCAAGTCTTGGTTACGCCCCATGTTTCCTTCAAAGGAAACTGCACTAGTAATTGAAAACAGACATTGGTTCACTTATTCTAATTCACAGGACACAGGTAAGATCCCTGTCTGTGCTTCACCTTGGCTGTCTCTTTTCTAATCCCGGGAGAAAATCTGGATATAATTCTCTGCTTTGTTGATTAAATTCTTCTGGTCCTTATGCAAAATTGTGGGCTTTCATCAAAATAAGATTGTCTGATAATACCCTTTGACTCAGTAATTCCATTCCTGGGAAGCACAAAGACGTTTATTGCTGCATTAGTTAAAATGACAATAAAACTAGAAATAGCCTAAATGCCTAGTAACAGGAAAACGGTTAAAGAAAAAATAACGGCATATCTACTCAGTAAAATATTCTGCAGTTTTAAAATTATAATTATGAAAACTATATAGCAATATGGGAAATGCTTACAATATAATGTTAAGTCAGAAAGAAATATGACACTACATTAAATTTAGGTTGTGGCTGTAGCTATGCCAAAACAATGTATGAAGGGCTGGATAAGAAATAGAAAGAACTTTGAAAAAATGAAGATCAAGTGATTTGCTGGGATATTAAGATTGTGGGAAAAACTTCTCTATTTCAGTGTCTGCTAAAGTTGTTATAACTTTACGCAATTCAAGGGTATTGGCTGGCTATGCGACAAGGCTGACCGCACCCATCTGAAACTGAAAGAGTCGCAACGCACTGGGTAAGATGTGAGCATGCAAGAGCCATGTCCTAAACTGTAGAAGTGCACAGACTTCTCTCTCAAGGGAAAAAGCCATGCATGGGATTCCTTCTGGCATTCTCTAGAATACCTAGGGTAAAACTCTGTGGGCTGCATGTGCTCAGACCCTGAGGATAGTAGGCCCACTTAGATGCCTTCACTCATATTCTTCATTAATATTAGCATCATGTGCCCATAAGAATCCCAGTAAAGGTATCAATTTTAGAGTTTTTCATCACCAGGGAATTCTCTCACTTTCAAGGTATCCCTGATAAAGGTGACCTGGCTCTTCAACTTACTAGATGCATGATTTGGGTCAAGTTACTTAACCTTGCTAAGCCTCAGCTTTCTAAAATGTGAACTGGATATAGTAGTAATGCTGACTCCACGTAGACGCTGCACGTGTGTAAATAAGACAAGAAAAGTAATATTTACTATAGAAGCTTAGTAGGAAACACTCAAAAAGGGAAGCTATTGGTAATGTATTATTGCAAAGGCCCTGATTTTTCTAAATGTCAAGGAGAAACTTGTGTTTAATGGAATAGCTTTCAACTTTATTTGATTGTATCTCTGGGTCTTGTTATAGTGCCTTCTCTCTCACTAGCTAATTGGTATCCTCTAAGGTTGAGTCTTCTCAAGTGTTGTCTGCACTCCTGTGTTTAAATCATGTTAGGGAACTTAACTAGGCTTCAAGCCTTGTAGTGTGGTATGTGTAGTAACTCTGACATTTAGAGAAATGCAAAAGTTCAGGCCAGATAGAAGGCTAAGAAAAAGAGACCCCTTGGTGATGCCACAGATGACTAACCCAGATAGGGGAGACGACAAGGCTGCGGAGCCAAGAGCCACAGCCAGACACAAGAGAGGAATTTATTTTGAAAAGAGAGTATTAAGACATCAGCAGCCTGGAAAGAGAAGTACAGGGTGATTTGTGGCCTGTTGAGTACCAGGAAAAAAGATGTGACAAAAGAAGGCACAGATGTTCTGAAAAATGCAAAGAATTTATGTGGCTAAGAGTCCAGCTGAGGGAAATGCCTGCCAAAGGCAGATCTCAGTGGACCATGGGAGCACTGGCTCAATGAGAAGACATGAGAAGGCTAGGACTTCACAAGTGACCTTTACCAGAGTGTCTTCCTGAGCCACGGCAAGGAAGAGAGGTGAGGAGGAGAAGATGAACGAGTTGTGTGAGAAGAAAAATAAATCAGCAAGTCTTTAGAAGTAGATTAAAATATTCCTGTACCAGCAGCCCACTTTTTACTAAAATTATTTTCTTTAAGTCATCTTCAATGGCTTGAATGTACAGTTCAGTTATGAGGATGTGTATAGCTCTCTCCACATTCCCTTATCAGAACTCTTACTACTCAGAGTCAAAAGCTTCACTTATTTCCACCTATCCTTATTCTATGAAGCTGCTACACCTTGAGGGTCATTTCATTCATCAGCCTAAAGGTTTTTAAATGTAGTTTTTATATAAATAGGCATCCAGTTAACATCGTGGAGATTACAAAGACTATACCCATCAAGAGGTCAAAGGATTTTGATATTCTCCTTTTTTCCAAGGGGAAGAGGCTTCCCATGGGGTTACACAGTAGCAGGTACTTGGCTGGAAGGCTGAGAAGAAAGAATGGAGGCTGCCCTGTTGAAAGACTGTGTATCAGAAAGGAACGTTGAAATCCTCAACTTGGGCCCTCATTTCTGCTAGAGCGGGGCAGAGCTAGTTATGCATAAGTACTGGCGTAAGTGATGCCTCCACACAGCTTTCTCAAACTCAGATGTGAGACCAAGAGAGCAGACAAAAGGCAAGTGTCCAGGGAAATAAAATGACCCACAAGCAGTTATCTGGCCTGGTGTCCCTGCACCAAAGGAGCTTCCCCAGCTGTTTGTCACATTAGGTCTTATATTGCATATTCTCAAGGAGGCCAACTAATTCTGTAACCATGGATAGGTCCTGTGATAAATTGGAAAATGACTTCTGGGGCAACAGCCTCTAGTTCTCAGAAAGGAAATTCACAGAAGTGAACGGCTGGCCAGAAGGCCAAAAGGCCATTACCTCAGAGTGGATCCCAAAGCAGAGTGATGTGGCCATTCACAGTGTGTTTGAATATGTAAGAAAAAATAAAAATAAAAAAGAGTATGATTTCTCCTGCCAATATCACAAGCTGAGAATATTTTTCTTTGCTGAATTCAGTAAAATAAATCAGAGATTTTTCTTGATGGATAATTATATTTTTTAAAAGGCATTTAAAGAGGTTTGGGAATGTGGGCATGGTATTGGTCCCAGATGAAATAAACATGAGAACATGATTTAGCTTGGAGACAAGCTGTAACTTAACCACACCTCTCTATTTCTTTCTCCTTATTCACAGTTCATTTCTTCAATTCAGAAAAATAGTTTTCAGAGGGGCGGGGATTGAGAGGAGTGCAATGGCTAAAAACAGGCTCAGTGAAGGCCAGAAGATTACTAAGAAACCTTTTCAGTTGACCTTAAGTTTGCTACAATATCCAAAGCTATATGGCATTCTAAAATACAGTAATTTGAGGAAGGCACTTAAAGTTTCATGGTCATGTTTAAGCAATACTATATTAAGAATTAAAGGGAGATAAATAATAGCAGCAAAATTCTACAGAAAGAAAAGAAATAATGCTCTGATGAGTCCAGATTTTATATAAAATTTCCTGAAATAATGTAATCACATCCTAAATGAACCAATCAGCCTCAGTCTGCATACTTGTTTAGTATTTTGAAAAAACAATGCCATAACATGCTTGAGCACTCTTTGTATAGACTTTTAAATTTTACTAACATTAGCAGTAATTTATTTTACCAAAAAAAAGGGGATGACATTTGAAAAATTATGTTTAATCTTTATCTTCTGATTTTATACTCTGGGCAGTTGTTGGGTGCCAGTGGCATAGATGATGTCCTGTCTGGAAGCCCAATCATATCATCAGAGATTAGATAACATGTAGTCATAGCTAGACATTTCCAAGGAAACTATGCATTTTCCCACCCGAAAACAAGTGAATATCACACAAAGAATTCATGTACCATTGACAGACACCAAGAAAATTAGTGAAATAAAACACCAGCCTATGTGGAACACTAGGAAATTAAGCAACCTGGTCAACAATATTAACAGTCCTCCGAGGGCAGAAGGAGTCATTTGTTTAACTTATGAAGATGCAGCTTTGTGAAGATTAATAGCAAAAGGCCAGGCCCAGGGATGGCTAGAAAGACTCTTCTTACACTAATTCTCATTTCTAAGTGTCCACAGAAGTGAGGGCCATCTCTCTTTCCTTAGGACTCCAGTTTTCAAAACGTAGCTTGATTCTGTCACCTGCTTCAACAGCTCCAACAAATGACTCTCTTAAGGGCTCTTTGTGCCCTACCTCAAGCTGGCCTCTGCGATCACCATAGATGGGCTTGTCTCCTTCCCCTAATCAGGTCCAACTCCAAATTAGACATTTTCCTCGTTTTCCTTCATCAAACTCAACACCAATCTGTGCTTTTCTTAAATTCAGCTTACAAATCTTGTTTACAGCCAAAATTAAATCTGACAAAGAGTAAACTCTTGGTTTTCTCATCAAACTTCGCTTTGCTACTATACTCCCTGATTATTAACTAGAAACATTAATATGTCACACACACACATATATATATATATATATGATTAGAAAGTGGGTAGTGCCTGGCCATCTGGATAATATTTAGGGTCATCTTTTTAGAAAGGGTGCTAAATATTGTCTAGTACACTGGTTGTTTACATGAGAAACTGAATCTCAGAGAATTTGGGTGACTTGTGCATCCACAAAAAGGATTTGGGGTTGTAATCCAACGTTGTTTTCAATATACCATATTGCCTTGTTTTTATTCCCTCTCCGCATATGGCACTGTGCTAGGTGCTATAGAAACATTCCCCAGGACCTCTCAATCCAAGAACAATACTGTTGATACAGCAGCATGAAAGGGATATCACACACAACCCAACTGGCACTCGAGTCTGCACCATGCAGTTATTTATATCATGTAACGCCAAACCATCTCCTCCCTCCTTCTCTCTCTCCTGTGTTCAATCTGTCGCTCACTCTGGCTGCTCCTTTCTCTGCAACAGTGCCAAGTGCTGTTTCTGCTGCTGTTGAGGCTGACTTCCAACAGTTTACTCCCTGATGCAGGCCCAGATGCCTCTCTCTAAGGAGCCTCCACCTCCCAACGCTCTCCCTCCAGACACGCCAGACTTCCCTGGCAGCCACCACCCCTTCACCTGCCATCCTGACCATGTCACTCCCACCCCTGGGACAATGTCCAGATGTGCCCTGAGCAAAAAAAACAGATCCCTGAGTGAGGAGACTGATGGGGAACAGGGCCCCTGAGAACAGAGGGCAGGTGCCAAGTTGTGAAAGAGAGAGAGAGAGAAAAAAGAGAAGAAAAGAAAAGAAAAAATAGAGAGAGAGAGAGAGAGAAAGAAAGAAAGAAAGAAAGAAAGAGAAAGAAAGAAAGAAAGAAAGGGAGGAAGGAAGGGAGGAAGAAAGGAAGAAAGGAAGGAAGGAAGGAAGGAAGGAAGGAAGGAAGGAAGGAAGGGACTTTAGAGAGAAACTAAAAATAAAGAGGATGTGTTTTAATATCCCTTTGGCTGATTCATCTTTCTGTGGCACCAGAAAGAGGGCGTTACCCTCTAATCACAAATGCCTTATGTTTTGTTACAAGGTCCCTCTTCTCACATCTGAAAGAGTAAAATAACAATAAGAGTGTAAGTACAGGCAATAATTCTGGTGGCATGGCTACAATCTCCAGGCTGGAGCTAGTCTCCGCTTAAAGTTTTTGTCAGTCTTTCTAAAAAAAAAAAAAAATGAGATAGCTGAGGCCCGTGTATGTGACTCCTCAACATCCCTTCTTATTCTTTCTCTGGCTGTCTGTTTTCATCTCATTCAGGCATGGATCCAAGATGGAGTAGTGAATAAGCAGGCCTGGTGACATTGTATACTGGGTAACTGCTTATTCCCAAAGCATGGCTGGCAGGAGAGGGAGCCCTGGTTTTCAGTCATTGCAGGAAGGAAATGAAATGCTAATACCTAGCCTACCATGAACTCCACAGTGGCACAAACCTTACTCAAAAGTACATGAGTAAACAAAAAGAATGTAAAAGACTGTCAATAGCAGAAGAGAAGAAATAGAAAAAGAAGAGAAAAGAATGAGATGAGGCACGAAATGGAGGGAGCAGAGAAATACCACGCTAGGTGAAAGTGATTAGGAAACCATTTCTGACCATGTATTTCACCACACTCATCCCAGGCCTTGCAGCATTGTTTGGAAATTAGACACATTGATATTAACACCAAAAATCCAGTGATTTTAACCAGTGGATGATTTAGGACAAATCAAATGTACCAAGGGGCCAAGATAAACCCATATGACTCTGTTTTATTTGACTTGATTGAAAGATTCATTCTCATAGTGTCTTTTCTAGATTAAAACTATTCAGAGCAGTCTAAGCAACATAAAGTTTGGTTATTCTTTTAAGAGCACAGTTTTTCATTTACTTTAGTGAATAACAATATCTAGAAAGTCCATCTGCTTCCACCAAACTTTGGAAAGCATACATTTTTAAGACTAGTGGAGGAAGAGGATACCTGCCCAACTAGCTATGTTAACCAATTCAACACCATGATAATAATAGCTAACATTTATGTGGATTACCATACACCAAACACTGTGCAAAACACTTTGTGTACATTCTCACTTAATCTTCATACCAGTCCTGGGAGATACTCTTATATATCCATTTTATATATGAGGACGTGAATCTTAGAAGATTGAGTATTTTGCCAAATCAAAGCTTAACGGTAAAAAAGTGGTAGAATCCAGACCTGTGCTTTTAACCACTTCACATATTGCTTCTGTCATTGGTATAACAGATGTCACAGGCAGATCATACTCAAATTCTACAATATGTTCTAAATAATAAAAACTATATAACTAGAAAATAGTGGCTAACTTATATAGCAGACACCACTGAAATGATTCAAACATAAAAATGACCTCTTGGCATTTGACTATCTTTCACCTTAGACGTTGATAAACCAAACCATTCCCTTAGGACAACATTTCTGTCCAGCAAAGCATTTCTCTTGCCAAAGTATAATTTTGTTGGCTACATCTATCTCCTCCAAGCCCTGGAATCAGACCTAAGCTAGTAAATTGTGCTGTCCTGGCAAGACACTCATCCTCCAGGGCATTGTATCATGCTAAAGTAATACATCACTTTGCTTCCCATTCTGTCTGCTCATTTCTCCAAAGAGTCCTAAAACAGTAATGTTTCTGCTTTGAATCTCTCGCTGTTATTGCCCCCAGGACTTGTGCTTTAGATCCCTGGCCTTGGAAACCAAGGTGAGCTGAATAGCACTCTTTTCACACTTGCTCTTGACTTGGGCTTCCAAAAGAAGGGAGGCTTTCAATAAAGGGGCAGCCCCATAGAACTCTGCTTCATTCTTTTTAGACTCAGAGAAACAAAATCATTGACTTGATTGGGTAATGGAAGACTTTGGTCTTTTGGGTTATGGGAATTTAGTAGCTGAGAAAGAGTTGCTGAGTTGTGAGGGTGGGGGCAGGTCATAGAGGGCCAGAATTCCTAGAAAAGATGACCTCGTCCAATTGAGAGGTAGTGAGACCAGCAAACACTGGCAATTAAAAATTAACAGAGGCCAAAAGTGAAATCGATGCCTACATTTGATAGGTTTTCAAGAAAAGTTTATGACATGCAGTTCATAGAAAAGAGAACATTTTCTCAGTGTTCCACTTTTACAGATGCCAAAGGTCAATCTGACTTGGAAAGATCCTTTCACAGAAAAGCAGAGTACAGGGTCTCCTAGCAAAGTATAAGCCAGGCAATAGATATATTAGAAAATCTTTTTTAAAAATTCTAATTTCAAAATGTTTTACAGCAGCTTTGATATGACAGTAATTCACTTAATTCCCTAATATGTGTTTAAGTATATGTGTGTACATACTCATGTTATTCTAAATGTAAAAAGATATGACCAGTTGACAGTAGTAGAAGCTTCTTTCCTTATCTTTACTAAGCACATCACAATGTATAAATCAATAATTGCTTTAATTCAAGTTGTGATTTCAATGGAAAAAATTTTAAAGGCAAAATATTGACTGTCAAAAGGTTTTAAAGTAAATGCAAATCCTATGAACTCTGGAAATATCAACCATTCAATGTATTACATTGGGGTCTTGGTAATAATCTCATCACAATTTTCCTTATATTAGAAATTTGTGAAAGGAGTCAATTTTTCCTCATAAAACCATTAAATATGTAGGAAATATTGGGAAATGATTCTCCATTTTTCACAAATGAAAATAGTAATTAAAATGCTAAAATGAAGACTACTTTAAGATTATTCATATCTTACACAATTTCCCTACTGGTATCCCATGCAAAATAATGCAAACTAAATGAATTTATATTAAATAAAGAGTCCCAGGAAGAAATCTTGCCCTAAAAACTAACCCATTCCAAGTTATTCAAAATTGGCAATGTGTCTGTAGTTCTAAAAGAAATAACTGGTGTGAAAATCCTAAGTTTCTAGATTCTTCAGATCTTAACTGTAATATTTGATTATATAATCAATCCTTAGTTAATCTAAGTGAAATGCAGATTTGTTTCTTATTAGCTAATAATTTCGTGTGTTTTATCAGACACATGATTGAGCATTTCCTAGAAATAGACCTTAAAATCCAAGTTAAATTGTCTTATCTCTTTTTTCTTCCTTTCAAAAAAAAAGTGATCAACTTTGGAACCTCTTCTTGTTAGCAAATTTCTAAAAGAATAGTTTTATTCCTTAGAACACAAAGAACAACAAATGTGTATCTTAAGAACTAGGTGTATCCCAACTTGGAAAAGTTTGCATTTTTTATTAAATACTGACTCTTCAAATTAATGTCTTCCCTTTCCAATGATAGAGTTGAAATAGTTAAAACAAAACTTTTTCAGTAACAAAGATGGGAAGTTTCAAAGGAAATTAAAAGCAAATACATTGTCCCAAGTGCTTTCCAGAAATCTATAAGAAACACAAACTTATGCAGCATCAGTAGAGGTAATACCATTTTTACCAGTGATGAATGATCAGAGTCCTTTGTTCTAGAAGTGATGACCCCACTTAAATCTTAGCATTACACATTTCCCTTCAGAGATGGAGGGGAGCAAGTTGCTTGCATCCATGACAAAATATGAGACTCAGCTAATTGGTGTGGTTTTGATGATGCCACAGTTCTGCCCAAAACCCTTATAACCAGCAAGTTTGCCCTGAAGATTATTGAATTACTCCCCTGATCATGCATTATTTAAAGGGAAGTGCTGTTGTTATAGAAGCCAGCTGTTTAACCATTGGAATTCTGTCTGTTGGCCAACTTTTAAGATACAGCAGTACATTGTGACTAAACATTATGTCTGCTCATGGAGGAGTCAAAGTCTAGGTTAGGTGGTGACCAACTTGTCTGGTAAGCAATCTTTGGTCTACATGCTATGAAACCTTTGAAGCAAAACTGAAAAAATAAATATATAAATATATATTTTTTCAATGTCAAGACTTTGTCAGCAAGAAATATTTGGTGGAATGTTATACATGCCTATTCATTCTAACAGTTGAGTAAGTGCGTGAACGTTTCATCATGCCAGTACAACAGAACTCTTGAACCACATCTTGCTACAGAAGGGACTATACCAGGCACCTGTCTTTTTTTTTTTTTTTTTTTTTTTTGGACCATTGAGTAAGGACAATTAAAAAATGTTTTGAGCATCCTGGGCAACTTCAAATAGAAAACAAATTTTCACCTTCTAAGTTAGAACATATTTGAACCTCTTTCTTGAAGTAGTTTCCAACCATACTGAATATCAGGCCCAACTCAGTTTTCTTTTTCATCTCTTTACTTGTTATAGAATGTTTGGAATAGAAAAGACCATAGCAGTTATCCACTATGTTCAACAAAGGAATCTTCTGCTAGGATCTCTGACAGATGTTTATCATAGCCTTTACTTAACTGTTTCTTGCAATGAGGAGTTCATTACTTTTCAGTGAAATCTGTCCAATATCTAACACTTGTAAATTCAAATTGTTAGGAACCCTTTCTTATATTAAGCCAATATTGGCTTTTCATTCACCTACCAGCTCTGATTCTGCCCAATGGAGCAGAATTATATGGCCCCTAATGAAGAGTTTCTCAAGGCAAAAATAGAGCGATTAGTTCCGTCTCATTTAAATATCAGTTGAAATGACTTTAGTTATAGTTTACAAGTCATTAAAAAATAACTATCTAAAATAGGAAAATATCAAATACTGAGGCAAATTGTTTTATTACCTTTCTGATAAATTACATTGTATCAGACTTCTAGTTGTAGACCACAGCAGCAAATACCTTTACTGTGGTTGTGTAAAAATAAACAATATATAGCATTTGAAGATATGGAACAAAACTTTGACCCTCAATTGTGGCCTTTCAATTGGTGAGAAATTAGATTTTTGTTTGTTAAATATTTTGATGTAGAGCCAGAAAAAAATCAAGCTTATAGGGCACTTCAAAAGGTGAATTAAACTTCAAAAGGCAACAGGTAAACACTTGTTATATTCCTGTATTTCCAATGACATACAATGAGTCCATTGTAGCCATTATGAGCAGACAAAGAAAAACATCTCTCTGGATTGTGGTAGCTAGAGATAATTAGCAATTATATTTACAGCAAAATTTAAGTCTGTATGCCACTATTTCAACAATATTTTAACAAATGTAGACATGAGATAGCTTTCTCTATGGAACATTGCAGAAAAGTCCTAGAATTCTCTGTACCTAAATTCATCGATCTACAGACTAAAAAGCATGAGCTCAGAGTTTAGATGAGCTTAGAGTTTGACTGGGCCATGTCAAACTCTGAGCTCATGTAAGCAAGATGATAAGCTAGATGCCCAGCATGTCATGTTATTTTTTGCTGTGATGATGATGACTTTCTATTTTACAAGAGGAAATAGACATGTGGTAAGTTTTGTGGTTGTTTATAGTCACCAAAAAGAGACTAAGCAATCTTAGAAATGATCTCTGCCATCCCAAGATGAAGGTTGGTGTCTTCCCCCTATATCAGGCAAGGGGCTCCAGCAGAATTGAGTTAGAGGAGCTTGAAAGGGAAACACTAAATAGGTCCTGGAATCCCAAAGCCTGCCCTTGTCTGTCTTCAAACCCTAAGCATGAATTTTGAAATCAGTTGTTTCTGGGTTGGCTAACTTTGAAAGTTTCTGGAGCTCCTCCTACCAGCCCACCCCTAAACATCAAGTTACTATTTCATAATCAACAAATGAATCCCAATTACATCTCATTAAGATATTTATAGTTTCAACAAAGAGCAATCATTACATGTAATGGACAAAAGGTACAATGATCACAAAATAGGCCAAGTTACCGTTTCCTTCCTTCCCACCCCCAAGAGAGAAGCCAAAGGGCATCAGCTGTGCTTTACTGGCTAGCCACTTAGCAAAAAGTATGTAGAAGTCCTTTGTGGATTACAAAGGACCATGTAAGCCTATTTGTGTCTTTCCTCTAATTTATAGTTCCAGGAAAAGATTATAAAAACAAACAAACAAAAAAAACAAAAAACATTGTTTACATTGCTCAGGGTACCCACTGAGGCACAGCTGGCCAGGGCCCTGTCCCTCCCAAACCCCACAGCCATCAGGAGCCTGCTCTGAGAGCTGAGCAGCAGACCCCACCCAGAAAGACCACAAATGAACCCTCACTGAGTTACTACCTCCAGCTGTCCTAAGAATGACAATAAACCTGCCTTATGGGAGGAAGCAGCCACTAGGGTCCTGTGCCAAGCATCAGGAAAGCATTTGGGTTCTTAGAGGATGCCATGAATGCTGGCCCTTCCAGCAGGGAGGCAGCCAAGTTAGTTTGGTAGCAGGCCATTACTATGGGCCTGATCTCTCCCAATGAAGGAGTGCAAAATACGTGAGGATTCTGACTTTCAAAATCCTATCCTCATGTAATAGTGTCATTATTACACAAATATAGGCTTATGATTTAAAATGTAATGTTTTCTTCTGTCAGGAATTAAGATTGAATACATGTCAGATTGACATGAATTGGATTCTTCTGTGCTGGGAATTTATAAATTTTCTTCCATAAAGCCTGAGCATCAGTGGAGAAGATGAGGAGAGATAAGGGAAGAGAAGAGAAAGCAAGGTTCTGTCCCTCTGCCCTTGCTTGAGCTAGAACAGAATCACATGAAAGATGGACATTTTGTTCATTATTTCAGTTTGGTAGTTACTCTATAAGAAACAGAATTCATTGTTCTGATCTCTTGGGGTCATAAGGGAGGGAGCCCTATTAGATTGGTATTGTAATTAGTTTCAAGTCCTAAGACTTCTGCACATGGTCAATAGTGACACTGCTTCTCCACAGACCACATAGGACGCTGAAAACGGTACTTGGAGAAAGCTGGCTATGATTTATTTAGGACCTCCACTATATGTTAGGTTCTGTGCTATGCATTGTTCATATATGATTTCGTTTAATCCTTAAACAATTCCTACAAGGATGATATTACTAACTCCATTATATAAATGGGCAAACTGAGGCCCAGAGAGCTTAGTGACTTGTCCAGAGTCATATAACAGTTCCTCTGGGCTCCATGAAGCACTTGGGCTTTGCAGCAAGTAGATCTGAGTTTGCATCTTGACTCCACAATTTGCTGCATGAATGACCTTGAGCAAGTCTTTGCCACCTCTGAGTCTCAGTTTTCACATTAGTAAAATGAGGAGCCCTTTCTAAACTTAAAGCCTTTTTGATGTTCAACCTAACTATACAGTCAAAGCAGTTAAACAAAAAGGCAAACATTTGAGCTGTTCTGCTTGTAAAAACAATGTGTAGTTGCCAGCAAGATTAAGAAAATAATGCATGATCTTCTTTTAGTATTTCTATCATCTTCTGAAGCCAGTATGTAAGAAAAGACTATGATTGGGCATAGACAAGATCCTTGCCTACAGGTTGCAAAGCTTGGGGAGAATTACCACCCAAATAGTGTGGTGAATGAGTTAGTGCTGAGTGTGGTGCAGAATCCAGGAGACATACTGGAATCCAGAAAGATCCATGGGGTCAGGAATCATTGGGGAAGTTTCAAGAAGAGGTTGAGACATTGCAGAATATGTAGGTTAACTAGATGTGGGGAGAGGCAAGAGCTGGGTGAAAGACTCAAGAAAGCAGTTTCCACCCTAACATGAGGCCACTCTGTTTGATTTGTACAGACAAGCCCACTGGGTATGGATCCAGCAGTCGGAGGGTGCCTCAGACAGGCATCGTGAATGAGTGCTGCTTCCGGAGCTGTGATCTGAGGAGACTGGAGATGTACTGCGCACCCCTCAAGCCTGTCAAGTCAGCCCGCTCTGCCCGTGCCCAGCGCCACACTGACATGCCTAAGACCCAGAAGGTAAGCCCACCTGGGTGGGATCCAACCATCCTCAAGTGGTCTCTCTCTTGTGCATGTGGGTGGGCCAAGCAGTAATTCTGCCCCATAGACTCCTGGCTTACAGGTCAAAAAAAAAGCTCCATTCACACCAAAGGGATGCATTACACCCCCATCTCTTTGGTCACTCTGCATTGCAAATTTCCGCTTCCACGGCTATGGACGATGTGATGATCAGAAGATGTTACAAAACAGTGGCTAAACAAACATGGGCTTTGGTATCAGACAAAAGTGAAGTCCTGGCTTCCCCACACACCAACTGAGAGCCCTTGCCAAATAATGTAACGTATCTAAGCCTCAGTTTCATCAGTAACATTGGGATAATAATAATATCTACCACATCAGTCTGTTGTCAAAGTTAAGCAGTTAATGCATATACTTTGAGATGCTTTTCACATGCCTGCATAAAGTAATTGTTGGACCATCGTTAATATCTGTCATAATTTTACTTAGTAACAAAGCTTGTAACCTTTCAAGTTCTGTAATCTTGCAAAGAAAAAAAAAGGCTAATGGGAAATACTCAAAATTCACATTCAGTAACAAACATAATTAAACAAGAAACATTAAAAATAGAAATTTCTGTTTGGCTATGAGAATGCCTAGAAGTTTGTAATGATCAAAATCTGCAGGCATTATTTTCTAAGAGCTAGATTGTAAACAAACCTCAGAGGTACCATCTATGCCATCAGAAGTACATGAAACATCTGATGCACATTGAGTCACTTGATCAATTTTTGTTGAATGAGTGAATGAATGAACAAATGAATATAACGGATTAACTAAAATTTTAGCCATTCAGTAGAAAGAATAAGAACTGAAGAGAAGGTAAAGGAGGAAAAGAGAAAGCAAGGAAGTAGAGTAAGGAAAAAATTAGCTCTCATTTAAGTCTTCTTGGGGACTCTGTTGAAAAAGGAAGGCCAACATGTGATTTTAATCTTTGGAGCTAGAACAAATAATATTGTACAAAATCACAATATGAGAGATCAAGAAGTTCACAATGACACCTTTCTGCTTTCTGGTCCTAAATCTCAGCTGAGGCTGGAAGAGGACCATGGTGACTTATTAGAGATGTGACCCCAGGGAGCCCCTCTGCAGGATGGAAGGGGACTGGGCAAGATGCAACACACAGAGAACGCAGAAGCCACTGATCAGTCAGGAGGCAAGGATCTCATAAAAGACTTTTAGGTGAATGTGGCAGGAAAGTGTGCTTGCTGGGGCAAAGGCAGGTTTATTCTTTCTCTTCCCAGGTGACCCAATGCCTCTTGGTTTCTAACTGGGGAGGGAGTAGATGTCAAGAGATGAGTCCCAAAGTTCTGGAATGCTGGGTCTTGTGGCTGAGGTCTAGACCCTTCTCCAGTGCCAGTGCTGTCTTCTGCATCATATGGAGCCTGGGCATTCTGAGCTCATTCAAAGGTTCTGTCTTCAGGGACACGATGGGAACCACTTGTTCTCAATGCAATTGTTTGTGATATTTACAGTATCAGCCCCCATCTACCAACAAGAACACAAAGTCTCAGAGGAGAAGGAAAGGTGGGCCAAAGACACATCCAGGAGGGGAACAGAAGGAGGGGACAGAAGCAAGTCTGCAGATCAGAGGAAAGAAGAAAGAGCAGAGGAGGGAGATTGGAAGTAGAAATGCTGAAAGCAGAGGCAAAAAAGAAAAATGGAGGACAGGAGGACTAAGCAGACAGAGGCAAGGATGATGAGAGAGGAGCAGACAGCAAGAAAGAAAAGCAGAAAATGCAATAGAGGAAATGAAGAATTCAAGTAGGCCTGCTGGAGCTAGATGATGATGTGATGGAAATAGAAGTAACCTGTTAGAGAATGTGGCTAAGAAACATGGAGAAAATGGAAAAGAAAAATGTAATGCCCTAGAAAGCCCAAAGAAAGACAGTGGCAAATATGAAAAAAATAAAAATTATAAAATAGACAAAAAAGACACACTATTCTCTGCCCCTAAAACACAATTAAAGAATTTAAATAAAAATTAAGGCTTCTATATGCATTTTTAAATTTTGTATGACTCTGTTATGGAAGAATTGCCCATGTCAATATAGGTCCAGAGTTAAACATTAGCCCGAAATTCTCAGCAAGACTGAATTGTGTCATAGAAATTCCGAGATTCCCTTTTCCTGCAATGTCATTGGAGGCTGCATTTCTTAGTCAAGTCCAGGGTTTAGGCCAAAGGGCATCCAGTATTGCCTAAAACCCTGTGAGGACTGTGAGGTAACTTTTGAGAAGAGGCCACTGCACTTTTCTTCATCTTTTTTGCATTTTTGGAATCAGATACAAAAGATGTATAAGTTTGCTAGGGCTGCCATAACACAGTACTATAGACTGGGTAGTTTAAACCACAGAAATTGAAATTTTTCATAGTTCTGGGAGTTGAAAGTCCCAAATCAACGTGTCAGCCCTTGCAAGGGCCTTAGAGAAGGCTCTGTCATGGGTTCCTTCCCTTGGCTTGTAGGTGACCTCCTTCTTCTCCCCGTGTCTTTACTTTATCTTCCCTTCATACATATCTCTGTGTCTGAACATCCTCTGTATAAAAGGATACCAGCCAGATTGGATTAGGGCCCACTCCACTGACCTCATTTTAACTTAATTATCTCTGTAAAGACTCTGTCTCCAAATACAGTCATATTTTGATGTACTGGGAATTAGGACTTCACCATGTGAATTTGGACACAATTCAGCCAGTGACAGAAAACTTCTGATATCTGATGACAACTACTGCATTTTGACTACAGCTCCTAGAAAACACTCCCCTCCTATCGCCACCCCACCACAGATTTATTTTTATATCTGAAACCATGAGTTTCTGCTCCATGAAAACCCCAGGACCATACTATGTTAGAGCTGGAAGAGGTCTCAGAAATTGGTTCAATCCCTTTATTTTAAAGACTAGGACACTGAGATCCAGAAGTGGCTAAAGATGTGCTTGGGTTCTAAGCTGCTCTCCTTCTGGCCAGCAGACAACAGCATATAATCAAAGTGGGTCAACTAAGAAAGAATTCCAGAAGGAAAAGACAGGGCAGAAATACTGTGTAAAGTCTTTTACTAATTTAATATTTTTCCACCAGAAGAAAGGGAGCAAATGAGAACAAGAGTGGTGGATTTCCCTGAGGGTGAGGAAAAGCTAAATAGAATCACATAATTCAGATTTTAGAGATCTTCTTCAGATCCCTTGGTTTAATCAGTAAAACTGGGCTCTTCTTCATAGATAATAAAGCAAACAGTGCAAAAAGTCTAACTATCCCCCAAGTTATGTATTAGAAGAGCTGAGAAGGGGCATAAGACAGAAGTGCTCAGCCAAGCAAATGATGACATCTGGGGGTAAGAATATGACTAAACCCAGAAGTATATGATTTCATCCAAGTAGCCTATTTTGAAGATGTCATGGTATAAAGGAACCTCCTTTCTGCATGGTCTTCCATGCTCCTGTCATGCTTTTTACTCCAGGATCACCCTTTCTAGTGGTTCACTGAAAACCCAGGATTACTTAAATATGATAGAGATGCTCAAGGCTTAATCCAGGAGGAAAAGGTACAACTGAAAGCATGCCAAAGCCCCACATGGGAGCCAAGCCACTGCTGCTGTGGTTGCAAAGTGGATCCAGGCTTATCAGAGCAGAGAGAAGCCAAGCTGGTGCCTTAGCCTAAGTGGTGAGTCAGGAGATACTAAGTTCTTATTCAGGAGATGCTAAGTTCTCCTGCTAAGACATCCATGCTTTGGGACCAGCTGCAGGCAGAGGCCAATTCCTTCTACAACCATCACCTTAGAGTAGCATATAAACACAGATGGTTCTTCAAGGGTTCACAGTTCCATAGAATGACTAAGAATTCATATCCTGTGGAAAGGTTTGAATAAACTATAATTATAACCAATCATAAACTTTATTCAAGAAGAACTAAAGCAGAGGAAAAGAGAGAGACAAGGAAAGAGAGAGAGGGTGGGAGAGAGGGATGGAGGGAGGGGAGGGGAGGGGAGGGGAGGGGAGGAGAGGAAGGGAAGGGAAGGAAAGGAGGAAGGGAAGGAAGGGAAGGAAAGGAGGAAGGGAAGAAGGAAAAAAGGAAGGAAGGGAAGGGAAGGGACAAAAAGACTTTCTAGTTAAAGAATGCTTAACTGGCAAACTACGTAATGCAGCACAGTCCTTTTTGGAATGAGTTTTACCAATTCTAAAGCAATTATCTTGAATGCCTACATGTGATTATTGAATAATATGAACCAAGAAAACAGGAAGAATCTATTATTATCTTTCCATCTCCTTCTTTCTAGTATCAGTACCCAAGCATCTAGTGATACATGACATCTAATGCTGTTTGGATGGGTGGGTGGATGGATGGATGGACAAATGAGTGACACAGGCTGATGAATAGTGATAGAAATACATATCATAGAAACAAGTTGCACTGCTGAGATGAAATGACTCCTGTTCTCCTACATAAGACAGTGAGGCAAGTACAGAGTATAAAAGGAAAGGCATAGGAGCTATGCTTATACTACAAGTCTTGCATGTTTGGAATTTCCTTCTCTGGCCAAATTGAAATCGTTCAAGGACCTACTGCTACAGGTGGCAACTCGCTAAGAATTTCATAGTGAATGTCACATACCTATTACTCCTCTTAATGTTTCTTTGAAGTAGGCAGAATATTAATAAACATTTAAAATTCCAGTGTTTCAACTTCAACTGTTTCCTAGGGCAAATTGATAATTGTGTGTAAAACTAACTGGAATATGTATGGAATAATCATCCTGATATAAAATTGGTGAAAAATATTTTTTATTGAGCATCTACAATGTGCAAACCTCTGTACTTGGCATGAACAATAATTATAAGCATTGGAGAGGCTAAAATACAGTCTTTAAGGCTGGACACGGTGGCTCATGCCTGTAATCCTAGCACTTCGGAAGGCCGAGGCAGGCAGATTGCCTGAGCTCAGGAGTTTGAGTCCAGCCTGGGCAACATAGCAAAACACCATCTCTACTAAAAATACAAAAAAACATTAAGTGGGTGTGGTGCCATGCACCTGTAATCCAAGCTATTCGGGAGGCTAAGGCATGAGAATTGCTTGAACCCAGGAGGCTGAGGTTGCAGTGAGCCAAGATCCTGTCACTGCACACCAGCTTGGGTAACAGAGTGAGACTCTGCCTCAAAAAAATTTTTTTAAATAATAATAAAATATAGTCACTAAGAGTACAAAATGTAGAGTCAGACTACCTGGGTTCAAATCTTGGCTCTTACTTGTGTTGTGGCTTTGGGAAAATCATGTAATTTATGTGTGCCTCAGTTTCCTCATCTGTTATATAAGGGTAACAACTGAATCTACCTTATACAGTTATTGTGAGGGTTTATTGAGATTGTATGTGTGTGTATATGTGTGAGTATAATGTGTGCATGAGTGTCTCTGTGAAAGAAGTGGGAGGTGTATATTCAAATACACATATTATAGTGCTTTAATGGTATCTAGCACATAGTAAGCACTATTAAAGTTTTAGTTAACATTATTTTACTTACCTCTAAAACTTGGAGCTATGTAAAAACTCGGAGCTACCTCCTGAAGTAAAAGCCAGTCTTATGTCACCAAGAACTTCAAGCCCAAGCCTGCCAAAGCTTTTCCATGATGTGGTAGTAGAGTTTCAAGCATGTGGTAGGAAAATAAAAGAACTCAATGACCTAAGAACCATTCCAACCCAGAGAACCCCTGGGTCTATAAATAATTCCAACTTAAATGGTAGCTTGGCTCTCCCAAGTGCAGAGCCATTGCTTCTGTTTCAGGGTCATATAATGAACTTTCAGAAAACAACCATTTTTCTCAACTAGTTAAAATTAAATGTAATACGTGTTTTCATTTCTTGGTGCCTAGGGAAAATTTAATTGTAGCATGAACTCCAGTTCTTGGTAGTTTTAAGTAAAATTGCCAAAACAAATAGAAATGCAGGATATTTCCGGGCTCAGACAGCTTCCGGGACACTTCAGTTTCTAGGGCTGCCAATCCAATGCCTTTCACAAGCATTTGATCTTTTTTCAAACATCTCTTGAAAACAAACAAAACCTTACATAGCTTCGAATGTGTGCACTGTTCGAATGTAAGGGTGAAAAAGGAGGCAAAGAAATGAGCTCCCAGAGAGCAATTCCCCTTTTCTCTTCTCCATTCCCCTGACCACCTCCCTCCCACTAAAAAGAAACATTGTTTTATTAGGTAATAAATTCTGCAATTTCTCAAGTCCATTAACATCCACTGGGGAAGATGAGATCTATTTTTACTTGCCCATAGGAAAAGTGTAGGCCTTTTTTGCAATATTCACTAGATAACACAGAGTTGACTTTTAATCCAAGGGCAACATTGATAGTCTCTAATTAAAGAGAAAGCCTTCAGGAGCAATGAAAAGATTAATAGATAAAGCAGAATTCAAATCCCTTTTCATGAGGTTTGAAATATCCAGTTTGTATGCTCACCTCAGTACTTAAAGCCCAGTTACTGATTCCTTTGCCCTAGGCAAGACAGGTCTATTTTTAAAGAGGGAATAGCTGAGGTTAGCAAGGGTTCTCCAGGTCCACTAAAATTCCAGACCTGCAAGGTGAACATCAGCTTTTCCATCATCCCCAAAGCCCTAACTGGAATCACAACTTTTCCCTGATCCCTACATGTTTGGGGGTCCTTCTGTAATGGAACTCCTTAATGCTTTTAGTGCCATCCCATTTTTATCCAGTGGCCAAAAGAGATGATTTAGAAATGTTTTAAACTTATGTTTAAATTCCAGAAGAGAGAAATGGAGATTGAGAACAGCAGGGGAATGATGAGAGACATGGGACAAGAGGTTTATGAGTCCATGTCTGATTCTTCCAGAGAACCCCTAAAAAAGTTCCTACCATACCAGGAACTCAATTATAACTCTCATTGTCTATCATTAGATGGGTAACAGGAGCTAGAAAACATTTTGGAAATTGCCATCTTTATTTTATTAACTAATGTGGTTATAGTTTTAAGAACCATTGGTCAAGAAGCTAACATTTTAAAAAGTGGAAGTATGATGGTTGGAAATAAGAATGCTAAAGGTGCATCAAACCGATTTTAATTCTAAATGTCCTTAGTAGTAATTTAGAATCTGTAATAAACTATAGCAAACAGTTTTAAGGGGATTATTTTCTCCTCTCTCTCTCTCTCTCTCTCTCTGTCTCTGTGTACATGTGTGTGTGTGTGTGTGTGTGTGTGTGTGTGTGTAGCTTTGTGTCCTAGCAATGTCGCACCCACTAGGGAAGCTTGGGGGGAACTATTTTCCAAAATTATAGCTGAAAATAGTTTCCTGGCTTTTCTTCCAGTGGAGGTAAATTCCTCTGTAAAAACTAATGATCATTAAGTAAAAACTGCAGGATTCCTTTGTCTTCTCAAAAGGCTGTTTCTCATCCTAAATTAAAAATTATTTAGGAAATAAAGGGGACATTATTGGAGGGGTGGAAATAAGTTGGTTTTCTTATTATTGTATCTTCTAAGGATCCAGGGACTTCAACCACTTCCCATCTAATATACAGAGAAGGATTCTGTAGATCCCCATCTATAGATCACAGGAACTTTCCCGTAGAACCAATCTGCAGCTTTGAAAATTTCTAGGTCTAATTATTGACCCATTACAACCAAAGGTCAGTGCATCCAGCCAATCTTGCTTCTATCGTTCCCTGCCCTTACTTCTATTAAGGACTGGGATTATTGGCAAAACCTATCAAATGCCTCTGCTACCACTTTCCCATTTCGTAACCATAAGCCTCTAACTTCCTATATTTAGTCTGTCATATGCTTTCATGCCCATTGAGTCAGATGAAGGAACATTCATTTATTTGAGTAGGCATCTATTATGATCACTCTGGAAGAAAGATGACAATGGGTTACCCTGTCCTCCTGGGCTTCTCTAACTGATAGAGTCAAAATGTCCACATGAAGATAAGATGTTAAGAGCAAGATCTATGAAAAGCTGAGTGTGATAGCAACTCTTGTCTCATAAAATAAATCCAAAGTTACTACTGAAAGACCAAGAAATTTTACATCAAACCCAAACAGATCAAATGGTCCAAGCTTCCAAGCTAGGATCCATGGGAAAAGTTTCTACAATATCCTGTGTGCAATGTATAAACATTTGTTTAGGGCTTTCTGCCTAGCCAACACCAAGAGGTTAAGTAATCAAAGACCAACTAGCCTTGCCATCTGTAAATATATGATATGCTATTTCACAGCTTTAGTTCACAATTATGGCAAGACAAAATCCCAAAGGATTAGGAGCAAGACCATGGCAGGTTGAGGGTTGGACAAGGTTCCCAATTAGCTGATAATTGTAGAGTTGGGTATAGGCAATATTTATGTCATGGTGCAAGTGTGTGGCATGCTTGAGTAGCTCATGAAGCATTGGAAGACTAGAAGGAATGAAAAATATGAATGAATCAATAAACGCATAGTATAATGACTGTTATTTTGTCAGTATTGGTTTACCTAGGTCACTATTAGATGCTCTGATTTGTCTCTCTATAATGTTTCCATCTTCAAAAGAACACTAGGATGAAGGTAGAAGTGGCACAATGCCACAATTCTGATTTAACAATAAAAAAAAAACTGTATGCACGCATGAAATGTTCTTGAGCCATTCTCTGCCTTGGACTAGCACTGGCTGGCACTCTGCATGTTTACTGTCATATGCTGTAGACTCCCATCAACCTCAAACAGATGCAAATCACTTTAACTTGTCATAGTGTTATTTTGTTCATCCTAAAAGTTCAAGAGAGCCTTTCAAACTTCCAAAATTTCTTTCAATTCAGTGAGGAGGAAAATTCAGAACACGGCATTTGAATGTTCTGCCCAGATTTGTCACACACACAAGGAATGAGTGAAAGAGGGCAACACCCTTTCCTCCTAACCCTGTAAACTCATCACTATTGCACTGAAATGACACCAAAAGGTAAAAACCCTAGGCCTCACATCTCCCAAGGACACTGTAATAGGAGTTACTGCATACGCTAGTTTGAGTAACTCTAGCATAAATTGTACGTCAGATGAAACTATGGCATTTCAGAGGCTTAAGAGAAAAAGAACAACCAAATCCAGTTTTTAGGTAAGAATGTGCTGAATCTTTAGCACATATCAGCAAAATTGTTAGAATCTGGTGTTTCACTTTTTAGAATACCACAACATTTGAACTTTTCAACAATTCCAAAATCAACTCCCTCTGGGAAAGATAATAAGCTTAAACTTTTTTAAAATTTAAAAATGTAACACAAACAGCTAACTAAACAAGCTGCCCATAAAATCAACAGTCTGGGGAGCCCTGATCCTGAAGTATTTTACAACATCCTTCATGACAATGAAAGGCAAGGGAAAGCACCCATTGGCTTTTTTTTTTATTTGTTCTCTAGGCTTTTAAAACATTTTGATAGAGATTTTTTATACCACAGGCAGAACTATTTGAAATAGAGTCAGGTGGTAGCCTTTAAAGAGTAATAAAGTTACTAAGTCAAGATAATCTTGGAATAAAGTCCTCTGATTCTTGGGGTTTCCTGGAGATGCCCCAGTCACTAGAAAACAGAGCTATAAGTCCACTCTCCCCAGCACTCAAGGAAGCTCTGGAAACCAAGGAAGTAGCTACTCTTTCCCCATATTCAGCCAGAGAAAGGGCAGCACTGTAGCATAGAAACTGCTATGACAATAGTAACAATTTAAAAATAAATTTAAAAGACTCATAGTAGCTAATATTGATTAGGTACTTGCTCTGTGACAAGGGCTATACTGAATCACCTCATTTAGTCTTTACATGAAGCTTGCAGATTGAGTACTGTAATTATCACTATTGTATAGATAGGAAAACTCAGGCTGAGTAAGGCAAAATGTCTTGCCAAAGTCTTGAACTAACAAGTAGCCAAGCAGAATCCAAGCCCGAGAGAGATAGACCACAATGTGTTAATCAAGCACTGCACTCTCTCCTGCATTTCTTAGTTGATATTTACCATACTACAATCTGTCACTTGTATGAAATGGCAGGAGGCGCTGTGCTATTTGTCCTTGTAAAGAATGCCACAGGAAGAAAGTAAGCAGCCACACAGTATTTCCTGTTGACCTGAACTCTATTCCATCATTCCTGCAGGAAATTTGAGTCCGTTTAATGAGCATTTCCTCACTGGCCACTTTGCTCAAAGCACTGTGCTTGGGTCTGGGGAGGATATAGAAGTGAAGGAAATAAGCTACCTGCCCTTACAGAACTTATCCTTTAGTGGAGAGGCAAACATGCAGAATTGACTCTACAGAACATCAATGCTTGAACAAATGTGGACCCAGAGAGGGCTTTTACAGTACACAAGCTAAAACAGACTGATGGTGCTAACAATTAGGTCCAAGTGCTTTTTTAAACAATAGGCTCTCTTACATACAACTATACCCTATGCCAGGTAAATGAGTCCAGGTTTATACATCCAATTACAACACTACTCTGAGGTAGGTGATCTTACCCTACCCTTTTATTTTACAGAAGAGGAAACTGAGGACAGCACAATGTAGTGATTATCAAAGGTCACACAGCTACTGTGTGGAAGAGCTAGGATTCCAACCAGATGTGTTAAGACAGGTTCTCCAAGAAGCAGAAGATGGGAAGGTGTTAAACGAGCAGGGGTTTTATTAGGGGGAATTTGTGCATGAATGGAAAATAGGGGAGGATAGGAGAAGCCATCAGATTGCAAGCCAAGCCTCACCCCAAGGGAAGAAGAGGAGGAGAGCAGATTGGTTGGAAACATTTTAGATGGGTCTATGGTCCAAGGAAGGTTTAGCAAAGTCATCAGGGAGTCTTTGAGCCCAAGTTGGGCAATGAAGTTGCCACACTTGGTCATTAGCTCTTGGGAGGGGCCTGCCCTGGTCCAATCTACTAGAATCAAAGAAGAGTGTTGTACTGGCAGTGGGTGAGGGGGAATTCCCACTACAACTACATAAAAAATGGAATGAGGTTTTCAGAAAAAAACATGAGGCTGGGCCGACCAAAGCTGTGTCCAGTAAGCATATACCCCTCACGCTGTTAAAGTAGCAGCCACATAAAGGAGGAGTACAGGTTTCTTGAAATTGCACCTTGTTGTTTGGTTTTAAAGTCACATCCCAAAGTACTGAGTAGATCGCATGACCCTCACTTTGCCTGGCTGCCAGAGAGAAAAGGCTGATCCAACTCTCCTGGAATTTGAACTTGTGATTTCCTGAAGTAAAGGAAGTAAAGAGATACCAAAGTTGATACTGAGACCTCTAAATCATCCTCCACCATTTCACATGTCCCCAGGCCAAACCAGCAAAATTGCTATAGCACATCCCTTTCAACAGGTAAAGGGCTGATATCTGAGCCATCTCTCCAATCATCCACTGCTCTTTTCTTCTCATTTTGCCCTTTCGGGGAGAAGGTCAATGCTGAGTTAGTACTTTATGCAGTACAATAAGCTGCTGATATTCCATGCCGGACAGAATTTTCCCAGTGTTTTTTATAGAGTGCCAGGCTTTTCCTAGACTTCATGTCATACAATACTCAAATTGTTTGGAGTGGGTGGAGATGGAAACATGGTCTATTGAAAACATCACTGCTTCCTCCCTGAAGTTTAAAGAGCCCATTTTTATCCTTTTAGATTCTATCTCTCAGGCAAAATCTTATAAACATAGGTGAGGAGAAAAAAAAGGGATTATAATATCAGGGACTTTGCTTTTGCTAATTGAATACTGTGCTCCTAGACTTCTATAAATAGCCATTACAAATGGGCTTGTGATAATACTCACCCTCCTCATCAAGACTTCTGTCCCATGGCACAGCCTTGCCCTCTAAACCAGCATCTACCACCATCTGGGAACATGGGCAGCTAATGATATTATCAACTATTGCCATTTGAAAGAGATCTGGACTTTAAAGCACTAGATTTTTTAGCTCTTGGGGAGGCAGTTTAGCAGAGTGGTTAACTGGTGAGCTCCAGAATCAGAAAGAATAGGTCCAAATTCCAACCACTATTACATCTCCACCATAATAAGTAGGCAAATTGTTTACCCTAAGTTTCAGATTCCTTAAAAATAAAACAGTCAAGACACTAGTACTTATCCTTGAGAGAACTTTAAGAAAAAAATAAGAAAATAGATGCAATTTACAGGCATACTACAATCCCCAGCATGTAACAAATGTTCAAGTAATGGGAACTGTCATTATTTTAGCGATTGTTCTGTCAGTTTGTTCCTCTGCGACCTCAAGTACATTACTAAATCTTAGCGAGTCTTGGCTTGTACATGGGATGACATGAATAACACCATATCACCTCACATGGTGATTGTAAGGATTCAGTGAGATTATTTTGTAAACTATAAATCCTCTGTAAATGTTAAGCAAGATTATTATTATTGCCATTGTTATTAGTCCTCAGGTTTTTTTGTTTGTTTTTGTTTTTGTTTTGTCTTACTCTGTTGCCCAGACTGGAATGCAGTGGCATGATCTAGGCTCACTGCAACCTCCACCTCTTGGGTTCAAGCAATTCTCCTGCCTTGGCCTCCTAAGTAGCTGAGACGACAGGCACACACTACCACATCCGGCTAATTTTTTCATTTTTAGTAGATATGGGGTTTCACCATGTTGTTCAGGCTGATCTCAAGTGATTTGCCCACCTCAGCCTCCCAAAGTGCTGGGATTACAGGTGTGAGCCACCACACCTGGCACAGTGATCTTAACTGAAAAGTTTGTGGATAGCTTTCCAAAGGAAAGCTTGGATCTAGGATAAGAACCAAGAGAGAATGGGAGAAGGTGAATGGCCTCTTCAGGGCCTTTTCTAGCATCCTAAATATGTGTGTCTGTACATAACGGGTAATCACATATATCACAAATTAAACCCTCTGCAAACGTATTTCCTAATCAGTTGGTTAACCTTTCCTTCTGAAGGGTAAAGCTTTTTTTCTTTAAGGAAAAAAACAATGTTTTTATTTTCCATTTTGTTATTTTGGTAAAAAAAATATAAAATTTTTTTTGAGACAGAGTCTCGCTATATTGCCCACACCCCAGTGAGCTGGAGGCTCAATGTTTTCTTAATAGTCTTACCTTCACTGGTGTCAGTAGGAAACAGTATTTACTCACTACTGTTTTCCTTTTAAAAATCTGTCTAGTTGCATACTAGAAACAGTTTCAGCTGGTTTGTTTGTCTTGGACAAGCTGTTAAAGTAAAAAGTTTTTGCTCGGATGAATGTGGGACAGTTTCATAATCCTTCAAGGAGTGCACTGAAGGTGGATGCCAGCTCCGATGATGGCTGCTTCTAACATGCCTCCACTTGCCGCCATTGTCAAGGGTGGCCGGCATAATTAAGTTAAGACAATGAGCAAAGCAACAGATGCAACTGAGACCCAGTCCCTGAGTGCTTTTGTTTTGTCACTGTCATTGTCTGCAACAAAGAAGTCACATGTGACAGCCTGGGAAGAGAGCCAAATGCAAACCAGACGACATCCCAGCTGCTTTGAATGGCCTCTACCAGGCACGTGTGTGCAGAGGAACCATGCTAGTTGGCACAGCATCTGCTTCACTCAAGTGAAGTTTCAGCCCATGGCTTTGCTGTGATGCTGAGACAGACCCAGAAGAAACAGACCAAGGGAGATCCCTCTGCTCAGATTTTACACTTTATGCCTTGTGCTTTGAGAGAAAAGAAAAAGAATCTTTCTATTGGAGGCAAAAAATAAGAGGTATGTGGTTGGCCATTCTAACCTCAATTCTTTTTGCTATAGCCCCCCACTAATTTAAAGAGTGAAACATAGGTGGTGTCTTAATTGTTTCCTTGCAGAAATTTGCAATTAACTTGGCTTAAGAGAAAGAATGGAGATTAAATGCCTTATGAGGCTTTCTTTTAATTTGTTCCCATTTCATTCTTGAGTATTTTCTTAGTTTAGGCATTGAAGATGTTTAAAGATCTTATTTTCAGCTAGCATGCCTCGTAAATGGAAAAAAAAAGGCAAAATTCAAATTAATGTGTTTCTCTGCTGTGAATTAATTTGGTTAGTAGTTAGGCAGAGAGGTGGCATCCTTAATAATATGTATTTTGGCGGTTTGATGAGCTACAGACCATCAACAGTGTTGACTGAGAATCGAACAGAAATGTTTCAAGGAGTTTTGGAACATTAATGATGCTGTTCTGTGGCCCCATGTGTCTTTCTCTCATTTTCCTAGAGAACCCTATAAGAAAGCAGAATATGGCCGGGCATGGTGGCTCACGCCTATAATCCCAACACATTGGGAGGCTGAGGCGGGCAGATGACCTAAGGTCAAGAGTTCAAGACTAGCCTGGCCAACATGGTGAAACCCCATCTCTACTAAAAATACAAAAAATTAGCTGGGCATGGTGGTGTGCACTTGTAATCCCAGCTACTTGGGAGGATGAGGCACAAGAATCACTTGAACCAAGAGGCAAAGGTTGCAATGAGCCAAGATCACATCACTGCACTCCAGCCTGGGTGACAGGGTGAGACTCTGTCTCAAAAAGACAGAAAACAGAACATGATGTAAGATTAAGAACACAAGTTTACTGGGAGCTTAACAGATGCTTTGCACCAAAACAAATGCATCTTAAGTGGTCTTTTGTGATATTTGAGGCAAAGTACCAGGATTAAAAACAGATGGCATTTCAAGTTATTCTATACAAATGCCCAGTTTCTTTCTACCAGCTTTTTTTTCCTTTTTGCAGTGGTCACTGACCTATTTTAATGAATACTTTTCCACAATGATGCCATCTTCCTTCTACTTAGTCAGTATAAGATGTTGACCATCAACTCATACAATGCAAGCTACCTTTCACGAAGGACTTGGTGATAGCTCTGATGTTCCAAGTACAACTGAAAAACATGTGTAAGAAAAACTGCCAGATCCCTATGGGCCTTGACCAGTAGGTATTATTTCCAAGGAGTGGCGGTCGATTTTTTTCCCTAGCCTCCATATTAAAACCTCTCATCTTCTCCAGGTCTCAGGTCTGAGTAATCTCAAATGTGCTTCAGCTCCTCACAATGTTGCGATTGTGTGGGTGTTCACTGCCTTAGCCAGAAGGAACAGTTTGAAGATTCCAGGTGTCATGGAGAGAAGTCTTGTTTTTGGTTTTGAACCTCATTCTATACCAATAATTATCCATTACATCCTTCTATAGAGGGCTCTCTGGCTAGAGGTAAAACCAAAAAAAAAAAAAAAAACCTCAGGTTTATGCATATAAATGCCAGTTCCTCCTTCATTTTATTTCTAAACTCCTTATCTACATACTTTGCTATTTAAATATATTCAAGGATGAAATAATAACTGTAGGAAAAGTATTATAATATAATGACTTAGTTCTGCATATCACAAGGGAGTCCCTCATACCCATTCATTCATTTAACTCATTTTACAGACATTTATTGAGTACCTGCAATAACCTGCACACTGTTTTAGACACTGGCACTGCAACAGTGAACAGACAGACACATCTCTGCTCTCACAGGTCTTCTATTCCAAACAAAACTCAATATACAGGCCAGGTATAGTGGCTCATGCCTGGAATCCCAGCACTTTGGGAAGCCAAAGCTGGCGGATCACCTGAGCTCACTAGTTGAAGACCAGCCTGGGCAATATAGCAAAACTCTGTCTCTACAAAAAATAAAAATAATTATTCAGGCATGGTGGCACATGCCTATGGTCCCAGCTACTCAGGAGGCTGAAGCAGGAGGATTGTGTAAGCCTTGGAGGCAGAGGCTGCAGTGAGCTGACATGGCACCACCACACTCCAGCCTGGGCGACAGAGAGAGACCCTGCCTAAAAAACAAAAAAAAACTCAACATCCTTAAGATAACATCATTGCTTGTTGATGAGTGATGGTAGCACCAAATTAGGAACCCAGAACTTTTAGTCTTGGCATGGTTACTTTCCGATAAAGGTGACAATACTAAGAGGAAAAATGAGTTAATAATAATAATAATAATGATGAGTTAATAATTAATAGCCGTTAATATAATAATGAGTTAATAATAATAATGAGTTAATAATATGTAGTGCTTACCATGTGACAGGCCTATTGTAAGTACTTTTATATATATGATGTAATCTTTGATCCTATAAGGTAGATATTATTATTACCCTAGTTTATTATGAAGAAACTGAAACACAAGAGATTGCCACTCATAGAAGTTTACATAGCTAGAAAATAGAAGAGCTACAATTTGAGCTTAGCCCAGTATGTCTGTGATTTTATAGACTCAAAAATTAATTATAAGACTTCCTAATCTTCAATTTCTAAAACTCTGCCTTGCTCTAGAAGAAAACAAGAAAAACAATGAAAAAGAAATGTCTTTTTCACAAAAATTAGAACAAACTGCAATAAAACAACAAAGGATGATCCCAGAATGTGATTGACTTTTTTTCTTACTAGAAAAGATCTAGAGGCCAGAGGGCTGGATTTTTCAGGATCTCATTCCTATCGATGAATCTGTGATAGAGGCAAATGAATCAAATCTCATCTTTGTGTGAATTATAAAGCTAACTGTGGTATTCATGCCACTAGGGATACAGAGAAGATGCCTGAGTGAGGTTTGGCAAAAGTATTAAGGGCCTGTATACCTATATATGCCCTTCTCAAGAAAACCAAGGCCCAAGCTCTCTATTAGCTCAACTGGTAAGGCGTAAGATATGGAAGGTTGAGACCCACTGTAAGAAATAGATGGATAAATAAAACTTCATCAAGTTAATGTCACCTTTTCTTCCTTATTTATAGGAAGTACATCTGAAGAACGCAAGTAGAGGGAGTGCAGGAAACAAGAACTACAGAATGTAGGAAGACCCTCCTGAGAAGTGAAGAACAACATGCCACTGCAGAATCCTTTGCTCTGCACGAGTTACCTGTTAAACTTTGGAATACCTACCAAAAAATAAGTTTGATAACATTTAAAAGATGGGCGTTTCCCCCAATGAAATACACAAGTAAATATTCCAACACTGTCTTTAGGAGTGATTGATAAAAGGTTTGCACCTTGAAAAAATTGTCCTGGAGTTGGTAGATTGCTGTTGATCCTTTATCAGTAATGTTCCATAGAAAAGAAAAAAAACATATATATACACACACACACATATATATATATATATATACACACACACATATATATATATATACACACACACACACACACATATATATATCTTAGTCCCTGCCTCTAAAGAGCCACAAATGCATGAGTATTGTGTAGATCCAGTTGCACTAAATTCCTCTCTGAATCTTGGCTGCTGGAGCCATTCATTGAGCAACCTTGTCTAAGTGGTTTATGAATTGTTTCTTTACTTGCACTTCTTTCTACACAACATGGGCTGTTTGTTTTACAGTGTCTGATAATCTTGTTTGTCTACACCCACCATCTCCCTTCATAATCTTTATGTTTGCTGAATTTGGCCTCCTCAAAAGCAGCAGCGAGTCATCAAGAAACACACCAATTTCTAACCCACAAGATTCCATCTGTGGCATTTGTGCCAAATATAAGTTGGATGCATTTATTTTAGACACAAAGCTTTATTTTTCCACATCATGCTTACAAAAAAGAATAATGCAAATAGTTGCAACTTTGGGGCCAATGATTTTTAGGCATATGTTTTAAACATAGAAAGTTTCTTCAACTCAAAACAGTTTCTTCAAATGAGGAGTTAATGTGCAACCTTATTAGTAACTTTCCTCTTTTTATTTTTTCCATATAGAGCACTATGTAAATTTAGCATATCAATAATACAAGGTATATCAAACAATATATAAAACTCTGTTTTTTAGTATAATGGTGCTATTTTGTAGTTTGTTATATGAAAGAGTCTGGCCAAAACGGTAATAGGTGAAAGCAAAACAAAAGGGGAAGCCTGGAGCCAAAGATGACACAAGGGGAAGGGTACTGAAAGCTCCATCCATTTGGGAAAGAAGGGAAAGTCCCCCCAATTATGCCTTCCAAGAGGAACTTTAGACACTAAAGTCCACTGATGCAAATTGGACTGGCAAGTCCAGAGAGGAAATTGTGGAATGGAAAAAGCAGAAGGCTAGGAATTTTAGCAGTCCTGGTTTCTTTTTCTCACTGCAGAAACAAACATCTGCCAGCTGTGCCATGGACTCACCACTGTGTGACCTTGGGCAAGTCACTTCACCTCTCTGTGCCTCAGTTTCCTCATCTGCAAAATGGGGGCAATATGTCATCTACCTACCTCAAAGGGGTGGTATAAGGTTTAAAAAGATAAAGCTTCAGGTTTGTTTTTTTTTTACCCTGGGTTGCTGTAAGGGTGCAACATCAGAGCGCTTGAGTTGCTGAGATGCAAGGAATTCTATAAATAACCCATTCATAGCATAGCTAGAGATCAGTTAATTGAATGCTCCTGACGTCTCAGTTCTTGTCAGTGAAGCTATCCAAATAACTGGCCAACTAACTAGTTGTTAAAAGCTAACAGCTCAATCTCTTTTAAAACACTTTTCAAAACATGTGAGAAGCATTTGATTTTCAATTTGATTTTGAATTCTGCATTTGGTTTTATGAATACAAAGATAAGTGAAGAGAGGAAAATGAAAAGACAAAGGAGAAAAACAGATTTCTACCAGTGAAAGGGGAATCAATTACTCTATTTATTAGCACTCACTGACTCTTCTATGTAGTTACTATGTATCTAGTAAAACCTCTTTTAATACTATAAATAATATTCATTTTGAAAAATACAATGATTCCTTCTTTTCTAGGCAATATAAAGAAAATGACCCAAAATTTGAAATATTAAAACAATAATAAAAAGTCACAAAGTCATCTTTTTTAACAAATTTTACTCTTATTCTTAGCTGTATATACATTTTTAAAAAATTTTGTTAAAATATGTTTGACTGGAGTTGCCAGCTGAAAGGCAAAAACTTCCATCACAACAAGAAATTTTCCACTTGGAAGGGTAGGCCCTAGCTCGCTGTGAATGTGTTTTATCCATTCAACTGAAAATTGGTATCAAGAAAGTCCAGTGGTTAGTACAGGTCCATCACAGCCTATAAAATAACCCCCATCTGCAGATCAAGATTTTCTCATCAGAACAATGAATTGTCCAGCATTCAGATCTTTTTATTCACCTTAGAACTTTTTGGTTAAAAGCACCCAGGCTTGATTATTTCATGCAAATTTTTTATTTTATCTCCTTGGGAAGTGTATATGAAAAACAAAAATAACATCTTCAGTTTTTCTCCCACTGGGTCACCTCAAGGATCAGAGGCCAGAAAAAAAGAGAGAGAGAGAGAGAGTCTCTCCCTAGATCTCTGAATATATGCAAAAAGAAGGCCCTATTTAATGGAGCCAGCACTCCTGTTCAGTTAACAGGTATTTTAACTCTCAATCCGACATATTTGAATTCAGCACCTCAAGCATGCTCAGCAATGTTCCAATCACTATGGACAGATGTAGAAGAAACTATACATCTGCCTGTTTTCCAGACATATGGGTTCTGTGGAATAAGATACTAGACTCCTCTTCCCAAGATGGCACTTCTTTTTATTTCTTGTTCCCATTGTGTACCTTTTAAAATTATTTACTCTCAACAAAATTTTATAGGCAGTCTTCTGCAGACTTATGTGTTTTCTGTCATAGTTAGATGTGATAATTCTAAGAGTGTCTATTATTTATTTTCTTCACTTAATTCTGTCCACAGTCAAAAATCCCCCAAGGAGGAAAGCTGAAAGATGCATTGCCACATTATCTTTCTTAACTTTTCCCAACACATAATCCTCTCTAACTGGATCATAAATCAACAAATTTAAAATAACTCATTATGCTATTTTATTTTTTTAATGAATTAAAACTAGAAAACAAATTGATGCAAACTCTGAAAGTCAGTCAATTACTATATGCTACAGCAGAATGACTCGGACTTCATAGAAAAGAGCAGCTAAAATGTCACAACTCAAAACTTTACAAGCTTTGCTTCAGAATTAGATTGCTTTATAATTTTTAAATGAGGCAATTTTAAGATATTTGTGAAAGAACAGGAAACGCTGGTAAGGATGAGCTTTCAACTTATAGGCTTATTTCCAATTTAACTGACCATACTTGATACTTAAGTCAAATTTCTGTTCTCTCTTCCCCAAATAGTGCTAACATTATTTGAACTTTTTAAAATAAGGAGACTCTCCTGAAAAAGTTAATGCAGCTCTCCATCATAATCCACTCTTCTGGGGATATGAAAATCTCCCAACACCCACCCTACATACACACACACATATACACACACATACATACACGTACACGTACATACACACACACACCCCCAGAAGGATCCAATGGAATACTGGAAAAAAAAAAAAAACAAAAAAAACAAAAAAAAACACTTCCTTGAAAATTTTAGTGAAAGCAAGCAAGCAAGCAAACAAAAAGCCAGTCCTCCCTTGAGAATCCTTCTTCTCCTTGGAACATCAATGTTTGTGTAGATGAAACCATCTCATGTTCTGTGGCTCCAGGGTTTCTGTTACTACTTTATGCACTTGGGAGAAGGCTTAGAATAAAAGATGTAGCACATTTTGCTTTCCCATTTATTGTTTGGCCAGCTATGCCAATGTGGTGCTATTGTTTCTTTAAGAAAGTACTTGACTAAAAAAAAAGAAAAAAAGAAAAAAAAGGAAGCATAGACATATTTTTTTAAAGTATAAAAACAACAATTCTGTAGATAGATGGCTTAATAAAATAGCATTAGGTCTATCTAGCCACCACCACCTTTCAACTTTTTATCACTCACAAGTAGTGTACTGTTCACCAAATTGTGAATTTGGGGGTGCAGGGGCAGGAGATGGAAATTTTTATAAGTTAGAAGACTCCATTGTTTTGTTGGCAAAATTAGCAATATATTATCCAATCTTCTGAATATCTTGATCAAGAGCATGGAGAATAAATGGGGGGAAAAACATCGTATAGGAAAATAGAAAAATTTAAAAGATAAGTAAGTTCCTTATTGATTTTTGTGCTCTCTGCTCTAAAACATATATTCAGCAAGTGGAGAAAATATGCACAAAGAGAAAAAATACATAGATTTACCTGCAAAAAAAATAGCTTCTACCAAATCCCCCTTGGGTATTCTTCGGTATTTACTGGTTTGTAGAAGATATCCTCCCTTACCCAGACATCTCAAAAAGCAGTAGCTCTCATGAAAAGCAATCACTGATCTCATTTGGGAAATGTTGGAAAGTATTTCCTCATGAGATGGGGGTTATCTACTGATAGAGAAAGAGAGAATTTATGAGAAATCATTGAAAGAGATAGCTAACAATCTGTGAAGATTTTTTGTTTCTTGTTTTTGTTTTGTTTTTGATCTTTTTATACAGTCTTTATGAATTTCTTAATGTTCAAAAATGACTTGGTTCTTTTCTTCTTTTTTTATATTGGAATGAGGAATAATAAGTTAAACCCACATAGACTCTTAAAAACTATAGGCTAGATAGAAATGTATGTTTGACTTGTTGAAGCTATAATCAGACTATTTAAAATGTTTTGCTATTTTTAATCTTAAAAGACTGTGCTAATTTATTAGAACAAAACCTGTTTGGCTCTCCTCACAAGAAAGAATATTTCCATTCAAATCACATAGGCTTTCCAACAATATTTTCAAAAGATAAATCTGATTTATGCAATGGCATCATTTATTTTAAAATAGAAGAATTGTGAAACTTTACACCCCTCCCTTGCAAAGATCATAAAGTCCAGATCTGGTTGGGGGCAACAACAAAAGGAAAATGTTGTTGATTCTTGGTTTTGGTTTTTGTTTTGTTTTCAATGCTAGTGTTTAATCCTATAGTACGTATTTGCTTATTGCTATTTTAATATTTTATAAGACCTTCCTGTTAGGTATTAGAAAGTGATACATAGATATCATTTTTGTGTAATTTCTACTTAAAAAAGAAAGAAGACTGTCAGAATCTTTAAGTGCATATGGTACAGGATAAAGTATCAATTTAAATAGCCAATTCCTATCTGGAACAATGCTTTTGTTTTTTAAAGAAACCTCTCACAGATAAGACAGAGGCCCAGGAGATTTTTGAAGCTATCTTTACTCTGCCACCATCCCAACCCAGTTCTTATTATTTTAGTATCTGCCTCAGAATTTTACAGAGGGATGAACAAGCTGAAACCCTAGAAGTAAAGGAACCTCATTGAAAACGTATATTACACATTTTTTTTTGTTTTTTTGAGACGGAGTCTCGTACTGGCATCTGGGCTGGAGTGCAGTGGCACTATCTTGGCTCACTGCAACCTCCACCTCGTGGGTTCAAGCGATTCTCCCGCCTTAGCCTCCCAAGTAGCTGGGATTACTGGGCCCACCACCATGCCCAGCTAATTTTTTGTATTTTTAGTAGAGATGGGGTTTCACCATGTTGGTCAGGCTGGTCTTGAACTCCTGATCTCATGATCCGCCCGCCTTGGCCTCCCAAAGTGCTGGGATTACAGGCATGAGCCACCGTGCCCCCCTCTTAATGTATCATTACACTGATCTTAAAAAGGGTCCTTCTCTCCTCATTCTTCAATTATCTTTGATATGGCCTTTGAAGGGGAAAAAAAAATCCAAACCTTTTTAAAATTAAAAGAAAAGAGAGAGGACGCAAAACTCCAAATGTTACTGCCCAACTGAAATATGAGTTAAGATGAAGATAGAGTTTCTCCTAATAACCTGAGCTGAATTACCCATCGCTTTCAAGAAAATGACCTTCCACAATTCTTAGAAACTACCTTTTTTAATACTATTGAGGCATAAAATTAAACATTACTCATTTTATTTTGCCCAAAATGCGCTGATGTAAAGTAGGAAAAATGAAAACAGAGCTCTAAAATCCCTTCCATGCCACCATTGACCCCACTCACCAACTCATAGCAAAGTCACTTCTGTTAATCCCTTAATCTGATTTTGTTTGGATATTTATCTTGTACCCGCTGCTAAACATGCTGCAGGAGGGACTCTGAAACCTCAAGCTGTCTACTCACATCTTTTATCTGTGTCTGTGTATGATGAAAATGTCTATTCAAAATATCAAAACCTTTCAAATATCATGCAGCTTATATTCAGTTTACATCAAGGCCCCAAATACCATGTCAGATCTCTTTTTGGTAAAAGAGTTAATGAACTATGAGAATTGGGATTACATCATGTATTTTGCCTCATGTATTTTTATCACACTTATAGGCCAAGTGTGATAAATAAACTTAGAGACACTGAATTAATTTCCCGCTACTTTGAAACCAGAAAATAATGACTGGCCATTCATTACATCTGTCTTAGTTGAAAAGCATATTTTTCATTAAATTAACGCTGATTGCATTTGAAATTATTATTCAATTCACTTATGGCAGAGGAATATCAATCCTAATGTCTTCTAAAAATGTAACTAATTGAATCATTATCTTACATTTACTGTTTAATAAGCATATTTTGAAATGTACGGCTAGAGTGTCATAATAAAATGTATACCTTTCTTTAGTAATTACATTAAAATTAGTCATGTTTGATTAATTAGTTCTTTTGGATAATGTTGGTGTAATGTGTCATTCCTTAAGAATTGTACTGTTATATAGCATTTTTATTAAGGTCATTGCAACAGATAAACGTGAAAACATACCCAGAAAAATAAAACTAATCATACACAAAAATGAAGATATCTCATATAATTTACAGATTATATTTAAAAGTAAGTATGTTTCAAGGACTTGCAAAAGCTATGTAAGAGATGTATGAATTGTACAATGTATGCATTAACAATAAAGCTCTTGTAAGTAAAATCCCCTCACTGTCACCCAACAGTGACTTATAACCCCTGACACAAAGTGTTTGGGAGGATATTTTCTTGCCAGAAGATTCAAACACATCATATAAGACACATAATATATAAATGGCATTGAAAACATTCCCATACCAAGAGATTTACAAGAATGTGATCTCTCAGCACTGAGTTTTTGTTTCAATAAATCTTCCCATTTTTTTACTGAATAGATACTGTGAATATCAAACTCACAACAGCATTTATAGAAGCACAGGTATAAAGATTGGTAATCTCTCTCTTGTTTAAAACATATCATTGGCCAGGTGCAGTGGCTCACGCCTGTAATCCCAGCACTTTGGGAGGCCACAGTGGGTGGATCACAAGGTCAGGAGTTCAAGACCAGCCTGGCCAAATTGGTGAAAACCCGTCTCTACTAAAAATACAAAAAATTAGCTAGGCATGGGGGCACACACCTGTAGTCCCAGCTGCTTGGGAGGCCGAGGCAGGAGAATTGCTTGAACTCAGGAGGTGGAGGTTGCAGTGAGTCGAGATCATGCCACTGCACTCCAAGCTGGGTGACAGAGTGAGACTCTGTCTCAAAAAAAAAAAAAAAAAAAAAAAAAAATCACAATTAAATAAATTTTAAAATTGCAGTAAAAATTGTAATATTAACCAAATTAAAAAAATGAAAAAAAGTGTTGTACATTAT
>CAUYLG010073484.1:44-20569 GCA_963573385.1 Cacajao melanocephalus
CTTTAAGTTCTGGGGTACATGTGCAGATCTTGCAGGATCGTTGCATAGGTACACACATACCATGGTCCTCTTTTTGCTGTCTCCATTCCCCCGTCACCTACATCAGGCATTGCTCCCAGTGTTATCCCTCCCCAACCACCCCACCCCCCCACATACCAACCCCAAGGCCCCCACCCCCCACAAAACCCCCAGTGTGAATGTGCCCGACCAGGTTACCAGTTGTTTAACATTGAGAACACTTGGACTCTGGGAGGGGAACATCACACACTGAGGCCTGTTGGAGGAACTAGGGGAGGGACAGTAGGGGGTGAGGAGACTGGGGAGGGATACCACGGGGAGAAATACCTAATGTAGGTGACAGGGGGATGGAGGCAGCACATCACCATGGCATCCTGCAAGAGGTGCACATGCATCCCAGAAATTAAAGTATAATACATACACACACACACACACACACACACAAAATAACTAAGGAATAATCTTATTAAAAAGTTACCATGGGCAGGGCATTTGATTTTGTGTCCTTTCTTTTCATCAGTCCATGTTTGATTGGAACCCCAGAAAGAGGACTTTAAACTGTTTAGATTCAAATGATTGAGAAAGAACAATGTCAGAATTTGAAAGTCATGAGACCAGAGTAGAAAAAAAAGTCATGGACCAATAGGTCTAAACACAGAAGTGGCGCTTGGGAAGTGAAAAAAAGAAGGGATTAAATTAATAATTTTGGGGAACCAGGAAGATGTGACTAGGATGTGATTGAAAACGGGGTAGAAAAGTTTTACATACTTATGAAAAGCTCATCAGGACACTGTAAAAATTTCTTTCTGGAAAAGGTCTGAAAACATTCAGGATGAACATCCTCACTGGCATTTAGGCATAGACTCACATATAGTTTTTTTGTATAGTTAATTTTCCCTCAAGTACGAAATGTGCCTTTTTAGAGTCAAAGTGCTTTGAAGAAAATTGCATGTTAAATTTTCCTTGGTGGATTTTAAAGACATATGTCACCTATTTCTACCAGGTTAGTTAGACACTATCTTTTCACTAAAATCCATATTCAGAAAGGACTGCTTCTGCAGGGGTTATTTGGCATCACTGGGGGTATACCTGTTGGCTGTGAAATCACACTTATTTTAATGTTCCTGGTTGCTTAAATTCTAAGTGGATGGCTGCTTTGTTTGAGACTCACAGAAAAGAAAAATAAACAATAATTTTTAGTATTACTAAATACCTAGTTAGTATATATTTTTTTACTGTTGTTCCATAGATATTTTTACTATTAATTTATTCAATTCAGGATTAAAATGCAATGTAAACACAGGAAAAGTCACTTCTGTCCAAGGCCAACAATGAGTGAAACAGTTCATTCGACAAATGTTTTGGGGTACTCTTCCAAGATAGGTAGTACTGCTAAGAGCTCAGATTCTGCAACAAAGAAGATAAAGTTCCTAGATTCAGAGAATTCATAGTCATTTAGAGTGAAAGATAATTTAATAAACAATATGGGTATTTAATAAACCCCTGAGTAAGGTGTGGGAAGAGAAGGAGGGAGAATTGAAAATAGTTTTAAGCAAAGAAGAGAGTGTTATAATGCCCTGAGATAAGATTCTGATTTCAGACTGATGGGACAGTTAGGAGTATATTCCTTGAAAAATCTCCAGTGTTGATGAAGAATGCAAAGAGAAGTCCTAGGTCTGGACTAGGAAGGTTACTGCTACTCAATTCAGAATTGAAATGATTGAAATCAATTCATTGTGATTGAATACCTATCTCACAATCTCTTTTAAACTACAGTATAGGTTTCTTCTTTCCTACCCACTTTTTTCCTTTATATTGATTTATTCAAATAACTGAATCTTTTATCCTGCAGAATTTGTTGTGGTTTAAGTTTTACTCGTTGCTGAACAGTACTGTATAATGTGTTCCTATATCCCTCATATTTTCTGAAAATTGGCATTTAAATCATAATCATGATTTTAGTCTAGTTCCATTTTTTTGAAGATTGCTGTATGGACAATTGTTTGTTCTTTCATCTCTAGGTGAAAAGGGTCTGGTTGTCTGTATCATTGGAAAACTAGTAGCGATTAAGAATCATTTCTTAGATCTATTAATTCATTAAGAGCTGCAAAATGTAACATTCCAATTCTGTATTTCCATTTTTAATCATTAGCTGGAGTAAGTCTATAAAGAAAGGCTTTCTCTCATTAACTATTTGGTTACTCTTAATTTACAATTTGTGCAAAAGATAAATGTTTGATTAGTTTCTTTTATTGACTATTGTCATAGTTATGAGTTAACTGCCAGACATCTTTCAAAGATGGCCAGAGCATTTTTAATTTTTGTTTTTATAAAATGATCATTGTGAACACAATAATTAAAAATAATTTGACAAATTTTATCCATTGTAGTGGTTATTCCTACTGATTCTCAAATTGTACCATGCCTGACTCATTTAAAGTACTTAAAGTTACTGAGTCATTCTGACAAACTCTTAGGAGTCTTTGATGACTTTCTTGTTTTCAGAATGTAAAATGGTATAGACACATTTTCTGTACTTTCCAGCCCAGACCTATAATGATTTTTTAAATAAAAGATTTATATTTAGCACAGTAATAAAATATGTATATAAAGGCCAAAGAGGGAGACATTGAAGATGTACAAGGTGAAGGAGAGACAATAAATAGAAACCCTTTTCTGAGAAGAGGACTGTATGTGGTTAATTTAATTTACTCATTCCAGAGCCTGGAATGAGGGCTCAATATTTACATAGTTAGGAAAAGGGAAGGAGGAATGTGTGGAAGCAGACAGGTTCACGTATATAGTCACAACAGTGAGAAGTTGAATAATTTTAGTCTATTGATTTCCATTTTCTGCAGAATAGGTGGTAAAATCATATGTTGATTTTCAGGGGGAAAAGACTATGAAGCTTGTTGAAGAGAAAATGAGGAAGGTAGTCCGTCTTCATCTTTATTTTCCCAGATTTTTCAAATTGAAGCTTCTCCACTCACTGATGACTTGAGTTGCTCTACTAATTCTCTTGCATTTTCTAAATTGTCTCTGACATTTGCCTGGAACCACACACAATATTCCAGACATGGTCACAACCATTATTCTAAACCAAAGTGGCCATGTTGCTGTTTTAATTTAAATGTATCTGTAAATATTTGTATGAACAAATATAATTTTATATGAATACACAATTAGCAGCAGATTATATCTTTTGTCATATTGTCATTGGTGCACTTTTTTCTTTCTCTTTTTGGCTTGGCTTATTATGCTCCATCTCCTCCCATCCTTCCTCCAACTCTCCAACCTTGTCACTTATGTTAACCATCCAGCATATATTCCTGCATTTTTTTCTGATTTTAATGTAATCATGTTATTCATCAGGTCTGTTCTGCCCCTGAGCAATAATTCAATCACTGTGACATGAATTTTGCAAAAGAGAAAAGATATATTCACAAGTCCACCAAGCAAGGAGGTGGGAAAATAGCTTTCAAATCCACCTCCTTGAAGATAAGGTTGAGGGATATTTATGTGTTAGAGAATGGAGTGGTCTAATGCCTGAGGAAAAGTGATTGGCAATAGTGTAGTTAGGGCTTTCAGCATTTTATAGGACCCGTGTATAGAAAATGGCAGCATTTTTGTGATCTGAGGGTGGTGTTTTGGGCCCTCCAACAATGAAAGGCCACTTCTTTGGCACTTGCACTGGCCCAATTGAAGGGTAGGTGGTCCAACCAGTTTGGACTGGACAGGAGTTGGCCCAAGTTCCAAAAAACTGCTGAATCAACTATTACTGTGGTGACGTATAAATGCTGTCTGTAAAGGTAGCCAGTGAAGGTAAAGTTTCAGCTTTCACTGGGGAAGTCATCAGCTACCATGGCCTTTCACTTCATGAGAAAGGAAACAAAAAATTTATAAAATTATAAAACCAAGCAACCAGAAGCAAGCAGGGGAGGCAGATCTGATCAAAGTAACCCTTCGGTTTTAATCACGTGGAAACATATGCATGTACATACATAAATACCTATCAATTATCCATCTATTTATATATTTGTTATTGTTCAAAATGAGATTTTTTTTTGCAAATTTTTTCTCATTGAAAAAATTATAGAAATTCTTCTAGTTAATGGGAAAAAAATATTTTTTATAGTGAACTACATACTTAGCCAACCATTTTCCTATTGATATTAAACTTTCTCCAATCTTTTGTCACTATAAACAATATTGCCATTAATAATTTTGTAGTTATATCTTGATGTATTACTGCCTTTATTTTTATAGGATAGGTTCCTAGGAAAGCTATTTTTTTTTTTAGATTTTAAAAGATGCTGCCAGATTGCTTTCTGAAAAGATTGTAAAACTTGACATTTCCACTACCAGAAGAAAAATGTATTATTTTCCACGGTTTTCATGATAGGAGATATATTTTACTCTCTCTCTTTAGAAAGTGTTTTCAGGTCTAATAAATGTAAAATAATATTTTAGTTTTAATCTAATTTGCATTTTGCCAATGACTAGGAAAACTGAGCATCTTTTTATATGTCATTTTTACTCTTGCAATTTATTGTTCCAGAAATTATTCAACTAATATACTTTGCCTATTTATTCATTTGGGATTTTTATCTTTGTTGTAAATTTGTAAAAATTCTTTGTGGGTTGTGTATGTGTGCACATACACGTGTATATGCACACGTGTGTGTTGGTACATGTGTCTATGCTTATCACCTGCATAACAGAAATTTGTTCTGAATATTTTACTCATTTAACTCTGCTTATGATTCTTTTGTAAATAAAATATATTGTTAAGCAAGTTTTTTTTCCCTTTATTGCATATAGTTTTCCAGTGTTACGTAAGAATGTCTCAGCAGATCTTTGGTGGACTTGTAATTTCCTATATTTTTATAAGCTTTTATTTTAGCTTATATTACATTTAATGCCTTAATTTACCTAGTTTGTTTTTCTATCTGTGGAAGATTCTGTGGGTTGGCTTATTCTACAGTTGCTCTAAATCTTGCTCTCTTGGCATTTTTCTGTTAACAGGATAGAAACGAACACATGAGATCTCAGACTTCTTTGCAGTTTTGAGGCCATATAACCCTGGTTGGGTTATAGGGCAAGCATCCTTTTCTGAGTCAAAACAAAAGCCTGTTAAAAACAAAGGAAAAATCTCATGAGGCTCCCTTTCTCTATAATCTTTTCCCTCTTTTATGAATAAAATATAGATATTATGGCTTCAGTTCTTGTGCCAATCTTGCAGTCATGAGAGTGAAAATCACACACTGAGGATGATGGAGCAGAAAGGTAGAAAGGGTACTGTGTCCTTGAACGGCTGGCTGGGCTGAATCACACTGCATTAGACTTACATGAAAATATAGACCTTCCTATGTTTAGGCTACTGTATTACAAGGTTTTTTGTTACTTAAAGTTGTAAGCAATCCTAATAGGTTCAGAGTCCCACACATATTTTCTTCTCCATAGGAATATGACTATTTGTCCTATAATCCATCTTTTTCCCAAAATTAAAATGCCACCTTTGCCATTTATTAAATTATCATATATAGAAAGACTTATTTCTGGATTCTGTTCCACTGAGTCATCTTTCAATTCCAATGTCATAAGCATACTTATGACATGGGAATACTTATGATTAAAATCATACACACACACACACACACACACACACACACAGGTTCACCCATAATGTTTTGACAATTCCTTTGCCTTAGACATGGCAAGAGAACTGCAAATCTGTTTCTTCCTTCAGGTGTCTTTCAAGTATCTCAAGAAAATCATTTGCTATTGTTCATGATAGTGGCTGGAAGCAGACAAATTCCTAGGCAGATAGGGGCAGGTCCCCAGTGAAACCCAACCTTCAAGCCAAAAACAGCCTGAAGCCTGAAAACCAGGCTGCTAGTTCCAGATGGAGTCTGCAACTGGAGTGAGAACCTCTATTCCTGTTTGCCCACCCTTTCCTGGTTCGTTCTTTCTGAATAATGCTTTTTAACCAATTGGATGTTGCCTTCTCCAAGGCTACCTACAGCCTGCACCTTCCTCATTCTGAGCCTATAAAATCTCCAGACTCAGCCACACTTTGAGACTACCTGATTTCAGGTCAGGGCTATTCACAGTTTACAGAGCTCTTCCCGTCACTCAATAAAGCTCTTCTCCACCTTGCTCCCTCTCCTATTGTCCATGTAACCTCATTCTTCTTGGACATGGCACAAAATCCTGGGACTCACCAAACAGCCAGTGTGAAAGGAGCTGTAACACTGTAGTCCTCCCATACTCTATTGGCAACAGGTGGCTGCCCCACAAGACAGGAAGTGGTGGCAGGTCTTGGCCAGCCCAGGAGCTATAGGCCGAGTGGGGCAATGGGATCAAATAAGCTGGGACATGCCTCTGTTTGCCGAGAGGAAGCCTGTGGATGGAAGGAATGAAAGAACTGCAACACGAACAAGCTGCAACCCTTCTGGGGCCCAGACCTCGAAACTTTCCTAGCCAGAACTGTAACACGCTGTAACACCCTCTTCAGGGCTCCAGGGTGGCTGGCATCTCTGTGTTTTTTGGGTTCCAGTGTGTTCCTATTATTTAGGTGCAGGTGCCTAAGGCAGAAGCTACTTTGCAGCACTCCTGATCCAGCCACAACTTCACACAGAGCTGGTGACTGGAGCAGGGGCACCACCACAGCAGTGGGCACACCTGGCTGGGCACCATGGCTGGACCCTGCGCTGAATCACTCTTATACCCCTCACTGCTCCATTCTAGGCTTGTCTGTGGTGGATGTGAGATCTGGACTGGTGAGCCTGGAGCTGAGCAGAGCCTGCTGGTCAGATTGAGTGGTTGCCAGTGAAACTCTAGCAGAGGCACCAATGGCAGGGAAGTCTCCAGCTGGTGAAGTGGCACCCGAAAGAATCCTTTGTCACTCAGACTAAGTCATTATGGGAATGGCATTCTTGAAGAAGTTAGTTAAAGAAGGTAATGTAATGAAGCAGTACTGCTTTGTAGCCAAGAGATTATCATTTTAATCCTTCCTGTAAATTTTTTGACCCTACACATGTTCTGTTACTTCCCCAGTTTCTCACTGACTTATCCATGAAATTAGGTGTAACAGTAGATAATCCCTATGGTCCCATACAACTCTAATTGTCTATGATCCCATGAATCTCTGGACTGTGACATTTCTCTGTAATGATTACATTATTTCTCCTTCAAGTAATGAAAATATCTGCAATTAGAATACATTATTTTTAAATGAGTTTCTTGTATAATTGTATTCAATGCTAAAAATCAAACTAGACACATATATGAATTTTTATTCTTTTTTCATTGTTTGGAAGAGCACTTGGTGATCTTCTGGGCAAAAGAAAAATTGAATTGGACTTGACTCACTCACTTATGGGTAGCTTCATCTAGGCCTTAACCTTGGTAGCAGAGAACAGGCAGGCAGTTAGCGACAGCTATTATTCCGAGAACAAATAATTATATTAAAGAAAATGTTGGGTTTATGTTTGGGTAAGAATAAACTTTGTCCAGGATTAGAATCTGCACTGCTATGTAGACAGCCGGTGTCACTCAAAGCTATTGACATTTCTTTTCGTCTGTCATATCATCCTAGTTTCCTCATGCATACAGACAGATTATATTTTGAGCATATAAGAATGCAGAAAGCCAATTGCGCATGATGGCTCATGCCTGTAATCCCGGCTCTTTGGGAGGCTAAGGTGGGCAGATCACCTGAGGTCAGGAGTTTGAGACCAGCCTGGGCACCATGGTGAAACCCCGTCTCTACAAAAATTACCTGGGTGTGGTGCCACACACTTGTAATCACAGCTACTAGGGAGGCTGAGGCAGGAGAATTGCAGAGAGCCAAAATCGCAACATTGTACTCCAGCCTGGGAGATTGAATGAGATTCTGTCTCAAAAAAAAAAAAAAAGAATGTGGAAAGTCAAAACATATGCCCTTCTAACAGACCATTTTATCTACAGTATGGGAAGAATCAGATTCAGATAACAATTTTATGCATTTTTTACTTCCTAGTCTGAAACATCTCAAGATATTCATTTTAAATGAATATGAAAAATTATTAAAAATTAAGGGAGGTATTCATTCTCCCTCTATTCAATTAATGTCACAAGTTGACTCTAGTTTTCTAGGTCTAGGTCATAGTTCTTCTCCAGGATTAAGACAAATGGATCAAACAGAAAATTGAGTCATTTAAAACTTATTTCCCTTTGTTTAACTTTAGGTTAGCTAGAAAACTTGAATATCCTAATTCATCTTCAAATTTAATTTAAAAATGATAACTAAAGACCCCAATTCAAATAATTTGCAGAAGCTTATAGCCTTATAAATATGGATTAAATAAGAGTAATGGTTTATAGATAATGGATTTTTTTTTTTAATTTTTCTGGAATGTTCTTACAGCTGAAAGTATGAAAGGTCAGGCCTACTGGGTTCTATTCCTGTTTCTCTCCCTGTCCCTATGACTTTATCTGTGACTTTGTTTAAGATATTAACATCACTACCATCCTAGGAAAATGTAATTCACAATAGATAGCGTGAAAAGTGGGAATATCAGGATACAAACCTGACTGTATTTTTCTGTTATTACTAATTTTCTGCTTTTTTCCTGAGCTCCATTAGAGGAAATAGAGATCTGTTTGCCTTGCCTTCTCTTCCACCAGGTATGTGAAAGTCTGTGAAAGAGCCTGCTATTATAGTGCCATTTGAAAAGGAGGAAGCAGGAAGCCAGGAGTGAACAAAGCATAGGGTTGATGGATACAGTGCTCACAAAATTGCCCCACCGCTGTCATTGATGTGACCTTTAGACAAGCTTTAGAGAATCGAAACGAGATATGATGTGAAGTTAAATAAATAGTTTAATGGGGCCAATGGACAGGACCTTCTGGCAGGTAAGAGCGTCTTGAATATATAGACCCTGCAGTCTTAATGCTATTAACTTACTTGATCTGTGACAATAGTAAATAGTATTAGGTAGTTAGTAAATAGGTAAAAGACCTCTCACTAAGTCATTTTTTTAATCTGTAAAATGAGGTTAATAATGATGTCTACTTTGGGGGCAGCTTACAAAGGGCAGATAAGAGTATATAGCACAATGCCTGTGTAAAGCTAACATTCAATAAATGTTGACTACCATCATTAGAGCCACATAGACTCATTACAGTGAGTTGAGAACAGGGCCAGTAGAAACCAATAAGAAGCTTTCTCATTAGCAGTGAGATCACAGATTCTGCTTTCCGTCTGTGGAAGCAGTATAATACTTTCCAGGTTTCCTGATTCTTGTTGGTCTGTGAAAAACGAAGAAGAAAAAATGGATATTACTTGTTCTATTGTTTTCTCCAACTAAGTGAGGTGACAAAAATCACAAGTGACTGATGTAAGGTACACGAAATCATTCATAAGCTGCACCTTTCATTCCTTTCTAACCCCAAGCTGTCCAAAGCTTATAAGGAGGATTAAAAATGAATGGAATATGTGGAAATAAAAAAATGTAATGTATGTTATTGTAAATGCATGATCTCTACTTTGATTTATCACTCATAACTCATTCGTAGAAAACCAAAACGAAGTGCTACACTCTTGGAAGATTTTTGGAAACTTTGTGTGTATTATTTATGTTTAAGAAAACTGAGGGAGGGAGGTAATATATGTTGCCCAATCATGGAGAATTATTAAATGAGATTCAAACAATTCTATTACTCAATACTGCCTCTACTGAAAAGTTAATGCTTTATTTTATATGCTTTATATTACTTGTGGGTAGAAGATATTGTCTAGGAGGTTTCTTTAAGTGTTTACCTTCCATTGTCTTAGAAACATTAATGATACAGAGAATATTTTTAATATTTCAGAGGCTTAAAATGTATAATTGAACACTTGGAGAGCACAGCATAATTTTCCTATTCTCCATCTTCACTACACTGATTATTCTTTCAAGGTTGTAGCAGGATGCTGCTTCTATAAATGCAGTAATTGCACGAGCATTGATAAATTTCTAGATTTTAATTTATTCTAAGAATAAATTCATTTGAATAATGAGATGCTCCAAGTCCATTAATTTTCGGAGAATATGTTGTAAATTATATTGCAAGAATTAGGAGAGTGTCAGAGATGTAGGAAAGAACTTATAAGTATTTTAAGATATTTTAAAACATTCTAAAACATTAGTATATACTTACATGAATAGCATAAAATACAAAATAAAGTACTTTGACTATTAATACTTTAATTGCTTTAGAAATCAGCATTAGAGAAATCTATTTTGTATTTTTTTCTCTTATTCTTTTGGATAGCAATTTTAGGTAGTTTACAAAGAGATGAGTTCATTAACTTTCTATTTATAATCAATAAATGAGTATCTGTTTATATATACCTAACTTTTACTTCCAGATTGGTAATATATATATAATATTCACTTCAGGTCAATTGAACTTCTTCAAAACAGTGTTAAAAAGTTAATAACATCTAAGAATTCTTAAGGAAAACTAACATTTGTTCATGAAACATGATCAATGAAATGTGCAGCGTTTCTGTGGAACTATTTTCCAGGCAGCTGTTGCAATGACCCTGATTTGGGAAATGTTAGATTAACAGTATTGCTGTGGGGAATTGACTTGATGAAAGCTCTATATATCATGCTAAGTGGTGCTTAATAGTGCCTAACTCCTCAAATAACTGTATTCAGTAATAGCTAAACAACAATTAACAGCTAAAATAATGTGCAAGTATCTACCATCTTATGAGATGGCAGAATGGGTGAAAGAGAAATAATTAAGTTGTCTGAGGAAAATAATAACAAGAAACAGAACCAACCTCAATGAAAGAATTCAAAGTGAACAAATCACTGCTATAAATGGGCCAAGAGGCAGGGCTTTGGTTAGGTAAATAACCTCTAAATGGCCAGCTTCTTCAGGAAGTATGTTCTAATCTCTTAGGATGAACTAGGTAAATATCCTCTAAATGCTCAGCTTCTTCATCAAGTATGTTCTTGTCTCTTAGGATGAACTAATTCTTCAGTTTTGACCTTTATATCACTGCTTTCAGCTTTCTTTATGGCTTGATTCATTTGACTTTAAATGTTAGTTCTTTACATATTGGGCTCTGGACTAGACTGTACTCTTGGGAGTAGGGGCAATGTCTTGTCTTTGAGTGCTTTAACCCTCACAACAATAGGTATATGGAATATTTTTAAAGATCTAATAAAATTAAGTACAGAAATAAATAGGTAACATTTTAACTGTCAGTTTTTTGCTCTAGTTTATCAGATTAAAAAAAAATCCAGAAAATCAGCAAAGTAATTTTAGCTCATCTTTCGTTAAGAGACAAAGGATTAGGATTAATTAAACTGGTATTTTTTCTCAATATAAAACAAGTTCAATTGCTTCTCATGTGGGCTGGAAAGAATGGTGTGTGCATATTCCAAGTGTGAGTAATAAGAAATACACATTCAGGTAATCTAGAGGAATTGTCAAAAAGTAAGCGAGATGCTAACCATGTAATAAAGCTTGCTGAGAAACAGTGTTACCAGGACTTTTTATGACCAAGGCACTGGTGTCAGATGCAGACACTGATTTTAAGAACGTGGCAAGGATCTTGCCTTTTCTCTCAAGGAGTTAACATAAGACAGGAGACTGGTCATAGGCCAATGAGATATTAATAGTACAGTAAGGGTTGTAATCATAATAAGTTAATGATGAAGAAAGAAACTGAAGTGCATTAATTGTATAAATTTCTTCAAATCAATAGAAAGTTTAATGAATCAGTACAAAAACACAGATAAAGAAGTGGAGAATTATGGCCAAGCCAACAAGGTTTGGAAAATTTCAGTGAAAAGAAGAAATTTGCATCAGGGCTTCTTCAATGGTGACACAGATTTTATTAAGTTAGAATGGCATATTTAGAAAAAATAAATTGCATCAACAATGGCACTGTGACACAGATGTACCAATCATAGTAAGTAGAGATCTGGTGTGACTGGCAATAAAAAGCTATAGATGACTTCTGAGTATGGGATGATATGAAAAAAATTATAAAAATGTAATTCTGGTGCAGTGGGATGGATACATTGGATTTGAGGAAGACAGAAAGCAAAGAGTCAGGAGGAATTGTCCTGGTGAGAAATTGCTCACCAAAGAAGTAGACTAGTAGTAGTGGAGGGAGGGGGGGAAGAAGAAACAAGAGAACATAAAAAAAGCATTAATCTTTAGAGCTTTAGTGGCAACAAAATTATGATCCTTTATAAAGCCATAAGGAGAATAGAAGAGGGAAAGCTCTTAAGGGAGTGGGTGTCACCAGTAGAGGGTGTCCAGGTTCTTGGTGTCTTGAGCAAAGAATTGGACAAAATGCACAAACAAAGCTAGGAAGGAATGAAGGGATTTATTGAAAATAAAAGAACCCTCTACAGTGTACTTCTGTACTTTTGTGGAGCGGGCCAGAGCATAGGGGCTTAAAGATCCATTACAGAAGTTTTAAGAATTTAAATACCCTCTAGAGGATTCCGTTGGTTACTTGGGGTACACCCTATGGAAATGAAGAGGATGAAGTAAAGTTATAAAGTCATTTACTTGGTGTACACCCTATGGAGAGGATATTTCCTGTCATAACTGAAGTGTGAAATGGAATTATGTTCCTCGCCTCTGGACCCTATTTTCCTGCTCATCTCCCCACTGAAAGATGTGATCCCTACCACCAACCTTTATGGGAGACAGAGAGAGACCAACGGTCTTTTCTATAACTGCTTCATGCTGGCTTAGAGGGTAGCCCTCACCTATTGGGGATCACAGAAATCTTGTCCTGCAGTGTCTAATGGAGACTGGGTAGCTTCTCGATGGCCAGGGGTGGTGTCTTCACCTGGAACTGGTTGCAACCTTTGTTGCATGATTATCTGAAGTTTGATGGTCCCTAGGTGAGAAGAAATGAATTTGATTGAAAGATTTAATGGGAACTTCAGGGGGTGGATAATTTTGCTGTCAGCAGTATTTGTTACAGAGATTTGCAGAAGAAAAAACAAAACCTGATCTGTTCTAAAATCTATGTGTTTCCTTAAAGTCTTAATACAAACGGCTCCATTTTGGTTTGGTTTGGTCTACTGGGGCTTAGTGCATGAGCCTCTCACTTAGGTGAGAGCGTGACCAAAACTTAGGGTTTTCTAGTCTCAGCATGTCATTTATAGGTTACAGTGTCCTCATGTTTGCACACTTCTTTTCAGCTCTTGTCATTCCAGTTGAAGACATATATGACATTCTAGAGATGTCTGCATGCAAGCATTAAAACCTTTGACAGAATACAGTGTGCCAGGGAGACTATTATGACTAGTAGGAGAAAAATACTAAGAATTTGGAGTTTGCTCCTTACCCAGGGTCTCTACAAGCCAAATCTCCTGAAATCAAATAGATCAAAGAATGAGCTAGATAAAGAGTTACTCACTTGACTAAGAAGTCTCTTAGTTAATCCTCTACCACTGAATTTCTATAATCTTCATTTGATGCATTTCTCGATAGGCCACAAGTGCCAGCAGCTGCACAGATACTTCTCTGTTCAGCCAATTCTATCGTAACTTCCACAAGAGAATTTAAAGTCTGTTGTGTAACTGTAGCTTTTACAGTAGAATTTGCTATAAAGCCTCTCATGGGGGATACATTTCTATTCATTACTTTATTCTAAACCATGGAAAATGGAACTAACAAATGATGCCCTTCTAGAAGAGTGAAGGTCTCCTGGCAGTGTTCTCTTTGACCCATGATGTGGGTTTGCATAAATTCCACAGTCTAAGAGGAGTGAACAAATGTTTCATTTTTGACTATGAGGCAATATATGTACCATTAAAGTTTTTTTTTTTTTTTTACTTACATTAGTACTTTATCCTTTATCTACCAAAATACAGGTTATCCATGTAGAAGGCTGGCTGAAAACTTCTTCAAAAATAAAAGTATAGCTTATTAGTGCACACAACAGATCCCTTCTCTACTTCTATTGTTTATAGAGGCATAAGCAAAAGAAAATATTCAAAGATAAGAGTTTCATGATAGTAGAAGTCTTAATCTGTGAACTTTGGAAAAGCTGTTCACATTCAAGATGCCGTCTTCTTCTTGGGAGAAATTTCCCTGGTTAGTTTTACCTGAAGTGTTCCAATGAGTGTACAGTTCCATGAGTGTAGAGGGATCCTTCTCAGTTGTGAGATCATGAACCCAACACCCAAAGTCCTGAAGTTTTGTTATAGTGTGAATGGCAAGGACAGTCTTTCTCCGATGTTTTCAGGAGATTCAAACCAAAAAAAAGCTTTCTTTACATGGTAAAAATACAAGGTAGCATAATGATCTACTGTTATAACATCAGCCATCTTGCATGGGAAAGCTTTTATACAACCGGAAAACATGCATTGAAAATAACAATTGAATTGAATCCCTTTATAAAATGTTTAAGTGACTCACCAGGTGACCAAAGGTACCTAAACTCTTTATTGTTTTCCCAGGTATGGGACCAAATGTGGTTATAAACCATTTTAGTAATTTGTAAGTTAACACACCAAAGTATTTAATTTGGATAATTTTATCTTTTCCATGTTGAGTCATGGAATGCAGAACTTTTAACAATAAAAGCTTTAAGAACTCAGAAATGACAAGGTGTCTATCCTGGTTCTCCATGAGTCCATGCTTAATTACCATTAGACTTATATCCTCTTGAATACTAGCTTTCCCAAATTAGATACACAGCACTGATAACTGATGGGTTATCATAGGTAATTTTACTTAGACTGTGGAGTTTATTCAAATTGTCTATTTAAACAATTTCGGCATCAGCTGGTTTGACATGAAAATCTGACGAAGTATTTTCTTGGTATTTAATAAATTTTTGTTCTAGTTGGGTTAGTAGCTTTATACAAGGAAATTTGGTTATTTCTGTGGTTTACAATAACTTAACATTTTAGCCACAAGAATAATTAATAGCATATACTTAGACATTAGAAGTTTAGAAATTCTCTATAATTCTGGAACATATGTTAGTATTAGTCACAAAAATATAACCTAAAGAAGACTGAACATCATTTTGGCAATCCCATGTACCTAAACATGTCAAATAATAAACTGAAGCTTGATTTGGAATTCCAGATTAACATAAATTATTTATGTAGCCAAAATGATGACTCACAAATTTTAAAGAAGCAAAAAACTTTTACAACATTTTACAAAAACAAAACCACATTTTACTGTTCTTACACACCTTGCATGTAAAATAGTTTCTTGTAGTCTCAATTTCATGTTACAAAGTGACTCTTAGCAATTTTAATTTGAATGTAAAACCTAGTAAGTTATGTTCTGATAAGGTTTGACTATTTCCAGCATAGCTAGGGGAGTGGCCAAATACATATGTTCCTAGGCCTTACCAAACTAGAAAGCAAGCAAGTTAAACAATTTTCAAAAGCCAAAGAAGCAGTTTATGGCCTTAAAGCATTTAGCTTACCTAATATTTGAACGTAATTTAGACCACATAAAGGGATTTATTGAAAATGAAAGTACACGCCACAGTGTGGGACTGGGCATGAGCACAGAGGCTCAAAGGCCCTATTACAGAATTTTGAGGAGTTTAAATATCCTTTAGAGGATTACACTGGTTACATGGGTGTAAAAAACAAGTAGCTTAGACAGTTCCTCTTCAAAGAGTTTCATTTGATTACAGACAAGGTGTTCTTCTCCAAGAGGTCTTTACTTCCTTGTACTGTCTGCCCTGAAGTCTTATTTACCTGTTCTTTGTCTAAAGTAATCTTGCCCACCAATCTAACAGCCCCTCCCACCCTGCTGTGCTCAGGCACCTAACCAAATTAATTTTAGAGACTTGTTACTATAGACTAAATGCCTCTCCATTGCCTTAAGAGTCACTCTTTCTACCAGGTGAGGACTCAAGAAAGTGCCATCTATGAACGAGAAAACAGGCTCTCTTAAAACCCCCAATCTATCATTGCCTTTATTTTGGACTCTCCAGCCTCCAGAACTGTGATAAATAAATTTATATTATTCATAAAGCACTCAGTGTAAGGTATTGCCTTATAGTAGCCTGAATGGACTAAGATATAGTATAGGTGTGACAGATACTTCCTTGACGTTATTTAAACAAGATTAAGACTGGAGTCCTAAAGAAAACTAGCGTTTACTGAATGAAATGAGTGCTGAAAGGAGAAGTATGTAGGAGAGGACAAACTCTCTGATGACAAAGGAAAAAGTTTTAATGCAAGAAGTGTGAAACACTGCCTTAGGATGAAGACCAAGTATTTATCATTTAGGATGGTTAGAAACATTCTGTTTTTACGTGAAAACATAGGCTTAATATTCTCTTTTATATCTCTGTTTTTCTCCTTGTCAATCTGGAACCATGAGATCATCTTTAGTGTTAAACAGCCTACGCAGGATTGGAAAAGAATATTTTGCTGATTGCAGCATCCTGTGTCAACTGATTACCTCCTCTTCCATGCAAATTAGCTACTGGGGATCCCAATTGCTGGCAGTAGCAGCTGTTGTCACTGATTCTGCACAGGTGGTGCTGAGCAGGAGTCAAGTCATGCTAGGGAGAAGAGTTCTCATTCATCAGAGTTGCTTCCTGTTAGATAAGTAGGGAACAAAGGTAATCCTGAAAATCCAAAAGGTTTTCCCCTTGCTCTTCTCTGAGATTGATTATAGTTTGTGACTACCAAGAGAATTGATAGTCAAGATATATTTATTTATCCCATTTTAAATCGTACATTTGAAGTATTTTAAAAGGGTGTTGTTGGGCTGCTCTATTATAGGTCCTCTCTGTTGGGATCGGGGAGTGGGCAGGTTGGGATGGGGGAATGGGCAGTTGGGATAAAGACCATATGCAAGAATCTCCTTCCTTCTTCAAGGAGTGAAGTTGTCAGAAAGGAGGGTTGCAAATCCCATTATGTTCCTTTCCCAAGAAACAAATCAGAAACAAACAGAAGAAACAAATAAACAACAGAGAAGCAAATAAACTCCTGTAGGTTTATATAAGTTCAGTGTCTTGTCACAGAGTCAGTAAATTAGGCTTACTAATCTTTTCTTAAAAAATATTTGCTTCCCTTAAGAACCACGTGTCCTATTGTTTATGATAATTTGTTCATGTTGTTTACATATTATCATTACTACTACTATTATTAATTTTGCTTCAGCTACTAGTTACTGAGAGGGTTGTTGAAATTTTAGAGGTTAATGGTAAATTTGTCTATTTTTCATATATTTTCATTAATTTTTTCCACAAATTTTTTGAGAACAAGTTTGTAAAAGCATAATCATTCAAATTTGTGATACTTTTCTCATGAATTAAACTATTTTTTTCTAACAACAAAAATGAATTACATGTTCTATCTCTGCCTTTGTTAGAGTCATTCTATGTTATCAGTCATTATCCTTGCCTCAACAACTATCCTGCTGACCTCTGAAGGTTAGCCTCTATTCGTGTTTCTTGGAAAATAAAAAGCATGAGCCTTGTTAAGCAAGCTGTATTTTGCCTTTCTACCGAGAATAATTACAAATAGATGCATTCCTTTGCTTTGAACCATCTTGAATTCTTTACAAGATAAAAGTAGACATTTAGTTACCTTTTACCAAGACCTATCAAATTATTTATTCATATTGCTAATATCAATATTTTATCTCTTTTGTTAGAAATTATAAAACATGTTTTTAATCCTAAAAAATAACAATTTTATTCAAGAAGACAAAAAGGATAAAATAGGCCTCCCTGTGTCACAACACAAGACAAATATAATTGTCATTGCCCAGTTTCCCTAGGAAAGAAACTCTGAGACAAGGACAAAAATGACAATGCAGCAATTTGAAGATAAAACTCAGCAAGCATAGGTGAGGAAAGGAATAGTTGTGGGAGTTAATTCCACTATATTCTGGGATGTTTCATTTGGCTCTTTCTGTAGAAACTCACGATGTAGAATCCCCTGTTGTGATGTGATATCTCATCTGAACTGGAACCTGGGAGGAGGAGGCAGAAAATCTGGTCACACAGCACATTGGCCTGGCTACACACAGATAATGAAGGATACAAGCATTGGTATTTCCAGAGCAAGGACCTGGCTGGCCCCAGACAGACACTTCAGATGACTCCAGCGTAATTCACTCGTGGCAGTTTCAGACATCCACCAATATCAAGGGGGCAGCGATAATCAATAGAATTTGAGAAAGTGGTTAAGATCTGTGTTACATAGAATAATCTGAATTTTACAAAATAACAACAAAGCAATAGGTAGTGATGAGTAACAGATTTGTCAGGAATTGTCAAATACAGAGGAACAAAAACATGGTGATTTTATTGGCTGCAAAAGACAGGCATCTTCTTTTATAATATGACTCTCAAGATTTGGTTTTACACTAATCAACATTTTATGCAACATGAAATGTTGCAATGCTATTTTGATCCTATTTCCTACATTGGCATTCATATCACAGGCTCCGCAATTAGCATAGTGAAGAATTTCATGCTTCAAGTGATGTACCGACCACATTCTGGATGAAAAACGATAGTCGCAAAAGGAGATCCAGCAGTGTTTCACAACTCAGCTGCAAATTTTTCAGGAAATAATGTATATGATTAATAGTTCTTTATACATTTTTTCTTATTCAAACTAAGATCAGCTTAATTTAGACCCTTGAGATTCTCTACCGTGTTCACTAAAACCAGATTTAAAATCCTCACAGTTGTTGTCAATGTTAGGAAAATATCCTTACAAATACAAAGTGGTGTCATGATTTGAAGACTCCTTATTTCAGCTCTTTCTGTGTTAACAGAGTTCATTTGTGAGAGAAAGAAAAAGAGATGTGCTTACAAAGTAAGATTTGTTTTTTCATTTAACTCACACAGATGTTGCAGCAAAGATAGCATATTTGAAAAAAACCCCGGTTTACCAAAGAGTATGAGAGAGTGGAATATTATATTTTCTCTTGACTTCACACTATCAGCATCTTTCTGGTGCAGAAAGTAGCAGAGGAGATTCCCTGATAATTTCTTATTGAAAGAGCCAATCCAGTTCTTGTTTTTCCAGACTATTTCATCACAGAGGATTAGCACAGTGGTACCAGGGATATTGTAAATACAAAAATCTTCTATTCAATGGACACAAATTAATGGTAAATTTACTTAAATGCTAACTTGCCTAACAAAGTTAATGTTTGGGCCAGCTTTGATTAATTAAATTTATTTAATTAAAATTATTATGACTTGTTGAGTATTTTATACAAGCCAGACACTGTTCTAAATATTTATAAAAACTTTAATTCTTCCAACAACTCTAAAAGGTAAGTACTACTATTAATCCTATTTTATGGAGAAGGAAACTGATAATAAGAACTTATGTAACCTTCTCAGGGTCACACAGGCAGAGCTGGGATTTGAGCAGTCTGGGGCCAGCCGTTTCCTCTTAGCTAAAACAAAGAGTTTCTTCACTTTTAACACTTCAAATAAAATATGCATGAGTGAGAGACCATGTAATAGAAATATGAATGTATGTGATTTCTTATTTTCTTTATTTGCTCAATAGTCAATATGGGACCTCTTTTCTAAATAGGTTTCATATCTCTCTACTTTATCAGACCATAAATGTAAATCAGGAAGAGAACTTGAGCTACCCTGAAATTATTCTTTACTCAGCTCTCAAAAGTCTCATATAACATGTTAAGGAATCTACTTCCTTGTCCTTCATAAATGTGCTCCAGCTTAGTAAACCATGAAAAGTGACAGATGATTTATTAAGTCACTTAACCACTAGCACATCCCCTCCCTTTCTCAAACGGTGAGCCATCACTCCAGATGCTAAAATTTAATAAACTCAAGACTAAGTGATTGAGAAGAGCTGTGATACATCTGCAGCTGTCTCATAACAGAAGGTAAATAAGCTAGGAATTATCTTCTTACACTCACAGGTCTGCCAGAAGACAGAAAGCTTTTCCTCCATATTCCACCGAATTTATTTCAAGTAACTTTTTGCTGGCTCTTGTAGAAAATGCAAATTTAGAGGGAGAAGAGGTCAGCTGAAGGTTTTATTTTACTCTTGAGAGTCTGTTCCTCGAACAATTCCAATTAAAGATTTAAGATGGGCACAAATTCACAGTGATCTCATCTTTGTCTTCCATTTGGCATTCATAATCTATGCCAATGCACATTTAACTTTTAATTCAGTGTGAAGACAAATGGTTGATAATGGGATTTACAATGGTACAGTCTCATGTTACTTCACTTGATTCAGGTTTTAAAAAAAAATTTAAAAAGCCTGAATCAAGTGAGGTAACATGAGATTGTACCATTTTTTTAAATGGTTTTAAAAAAAAGAAAAAACCTGAATCAAGTGAAGTAACATGAGACTGTACCATTGTAATTCAGGTTGTTTTAAAAAAAAACCTGAATCAAGTGAAGTAACATGAGACTGTACCATTGTAAATCCCATTATCAACCATTTGTCTTCACACTGAATTAAAAGTTAAATGTGCATTGGCATAGATTATGA
>CAUYLG010073485.1:0-10564 GCA_963573385.1 Cacajao melanocephalus
CTCAAGAAAGAAAAGGAAAGGGGAGAGGGGAGGGGACGGGAGGGGAAAGGAGGGGAGAGGAGGGGACATGAGGGAAGGAGAGAGGAGGGGAAGGGGGAGGGGAGAGGAGGGGAAGGGAGGGGAGTAGAGAGGAAGGGAGAGGAAGGAGTAGAGGGGAAGGGAGGGGAGTAGAAGGGAAGGGAGGGGAGGGGAGAGAAAGGGGAGGGGAGGGAAGAGGAGGGGAGAAAAATAAAACGAAGGAAAGAAACACAAAACTGTGATGATCCTCAGTATAACGCTGGCATAGCTGTGGGAATGGAGGGCTCCATCATCTCACAAACCTAAAAGAATGTCAGATGGGAGCACTTTGGCAACTATGGTGATAGGGAAATAAACATAGTGTTATGGGATGAATTTTCATAATTTTCAAAACATTCTGTACTTTCTTTTGTATATTTAACATATTTATTAGGTAATTATTTGTGTCTTTGTTTAATGTCCATGGACGTGTTCCCAGCATTTGCTAGAATGTAGAAGGTTAAATACTTGTTGAACGCCTGGCTGAATAAAATTACCCCTTGCAAAATAATGGTTTTCTCATTTTCCCTGACCCATCTCCAGACCAAGTCCTAAGGTCCTGGATTTGAGTTCGAGAAATTGGGAGTTTCTAATAAGAATCACAAGAAGACAAAAGTTTCCACATAAAGTATGAATTACAAAGACTTCCTCCAGCCATTGCAAGTTCAAACACTTAGGGGCAGGCTGTGAACTAACACACAAAGGAAAGTTTGGGTCTGTGACTCACAGGGAGTTATTTTCCCCTCTACGGAGACGGGAGATCCAAGATCCTTTTTCCCCAACTACAAACCTCATTGATGAGTTGCTCCTCTCTTCCTTGTGCGTTCCAGTGGGACTGACTGTGGTATCACTCTCTCAGCCTTCAGGCCTGAGAAGCGATGATTTATTTACAAACAGAAGGATCAAGGCATCTTCTAGAAATCTCCTGCGGGATCAGAGACTAGTATCTGAAGAAACCTTATGTTACCAAGAATGAGTTAGAGAAGAATTCAACTGCCCAGGCGTCTTGTTTCCATCTCTCTCCAGACTATCTTACCCTCGCTCTCACTCTCCCAGTGCACACACAGTTAGTCTTAAGGACATTAAACTTGATAACAAAGTGCTGATGGCACATCCCCATTTAAGCTACCAGCCTTACTATGTGCTCTACCCCTGAGCATGCTGTTTTAATTAGGAAGATGGATTTGAAAGTTTATATGTTCTGTTGTGCTATAATTCCTGCCTTTACAGTAATTTTCTCCTGCTTTTCACACTATAATGTGCCATAAATCCTAGCTAGGCTGTTTCACTGGCCTGTTGCTAGTCAGAGTTAATATTTCAGGCCTTTTGTTGCCATGGCAACCTTCTGCCGTACTCCCCTTCACTGGAATATGATACAGTCTCCTGGGGAAATTGCTATGAACTTGATCATTGCGTGGATTTAGACCCCCTGATGCATCGATTCTACCCCCATCTCTCTCCACCACCCACTGGCTTCTCTCTGTTCCCACTTTATCTGTGTGTGTATGTGTGCACAAACACACGTGCCCGCACATGTATGCATATCTGCCAGGTCAGATACATGAGAGAAGAAAGCAAACAGACTAAGGGAAGCAGCGTCCTTTCTTTCATCCCTCTTGAAAGAGGTAACGGTAAACTTTGACAAGTTTTAAAGCCTAAACAAACCAGGCACACATCTCACAGCCGTGTTCTCTCACCCCTCTTTGTTCTTGCCTCCTATTTTCTTCCTAGTTCTTCATTCCCATAAGCCCTTTACACTATTTTAAATCTCAGTGTGTTTCTTTCAAAATTTAATCACCATGGTATGCCCCTAGTTTAAATCCATTGCCGCCTGCCTTTTCTTAGAGGAAGTCAAAACCTACCTGCCTTTCATTTCCAGAACTCTTCTTCTAGGTTTCTTTCTACTATTAGCCACCCACTAGTCTTCCAGGTTTTCTCGAGAGGAGTAGTAGAGAAAAACACACAACTCATAACCAGTAGCTCTGGGCAAGCCTCTCTGTGACTTATTTTCCTAGTCTATAAAGTAGAAATAATTGACCCCTTCCAGAGAATCTTTGGTATAGCTGGAATAAAACGAAGGCAATGGTTTCAAAGGACCATTGTAAATCTGAAACACGTAAATTATTACTGTAAATAAACCTATGAGATCCTACTCTTGTAAATTTGTTTAAGTGCCTTACAGACGCTGGGTGTTAAACGTTTGTTGGATGCAGTTTGCAAACATTTTCTCCCATTGTGTAGGTTGTCTGTTTACTCTGTTGATAGTTTCTTTTGCTGTGCAAAAGCTCTTTAGTTTAATTAGATCCCATTTGTTAGTTTTTGCTTTTGGTCTAATTGCTTTTGGTGTCCTCATCATGAAATCTTTGTCCATGCCTGTGTCCTGAATGGCACTACCTAGATTGTCTTCCCATTTCTTAGCAGCACTTTTCCAACAAAAGTTTAAGAGCCCAGTAATGCAATCTAGTTGTTTGGGCTAAGGTTTGAATAAAATCGAGGAGGTGACAGTAAAGAAAGATTTTTCATTCTATTTTCTATCTGTCCACCCTTAGCTCCATCATCTCAGGTTTTCCTGTGGTCTTGCTTTTGGGCCATATCAAGATCCCTCTAGCACACGGTACCCACGTTGAAATCCACACGTGTTGTACCAGGAGCAATTCTCAGAGATGTCCCTCACCATCACTCACATGCAGGGGTCAAAGTTATACCAGCACAGAGAATGCCTGATAAAGCACTGGGTTGTCTTTCACAGTCTTAGTCCATAAGCAGGGACAGCAAGATGACTGCCTTACTAGGAGGTCCTTAGTCACTCCCTCCATGCAAAAATGAGAACATCGATCATGATGTGCTTTCACTGCACTGCATCTCAGTTTTAGCAGCTTATTCTGAAATAGAAGCAGAAAAAGCAAATCATCTGTGTGATTAAGGGGGAATAACGGGGTGACAGAGTCCACAGACTATTGTTCCAATGGAGATCCTGCTCTTCCTCTCTTCTTTTCTCCTTCCAACCACTGAGCTGATTTACTTCGCTGTTCCCAAGCCTTGCACCCTCCCCCACTCCCAATATTTGAAGATGTTCTTTATCATATAGCAATTTCACTTATCTTTGGTAAAGGCATGTCGCCATCCCTGGCATAGGATTAAGGAGGTCTGCTTATTTGTACATCCACACATCTTCCTGTGGCTTTGGGTAATTCATTTCACCTTTTCTGGATCCCAGGCTCCACATTTCTAAACTAGAGAAAAGTGGGACAGGTATTAAAGCCTCTAATGTCCCTTCTGACTCCCACAATCTATGGTTTTCCAATTAATTCCCATATCATGGCACATGGCGTTCACCCCCTCAAAGAAACAGTCAAATAGCCAACCAATTATTTATCTCTTTTCAGATAACCCTACCATCCCACAGTCTTCAAATTATAGGCACTAAATACACACTTTATTTTTCCTTCACAGGTGTAATTACTTCTGCTTTATTTATTAAATATTAATATTAAATTTAATTCACTGAAGTAATTGTTCGGCTGTCTTTTGTACAGAAAGATTTATAAGATTTTGAGTCTGTCTTGCTCATAACTGTATCAGCAGCACCTAGCATAGCACATAGCACATAGCAGTCATTCAGCATGTAATTGTTTTGTGAGATTGAATTGATGAATGAATGAATGAATCAAAACGCTGTTTAAGCTCATCCTGACAATCTCTTTAGTTTGAGATCTATTTCTTCAATGGGGGCAAGTAGCTGATACGTTTTTTAAAAACTGAATGAGGTATTTCTTCCAAATGTTTTCACCTGACCAACTAAGGTCAGGGAGGGGAATTTCTTCAGGACCTGGTATAAGACTGCATTTACATTTAAGACCTACAATATCATTAATTTTACTTATGCTGATTCAAACCATTAACTATAACTACTCTCAAAATCGGTACAGTCTTATAGACAATATATTACAGGCAATTTTTGTCCCTAACTATGTGATTTTTACAGCAGTAAAATAAGTTTTTGCTTACCTCTCAGGAGTTAGAAAGCTGGATTTTTATAATAAATATACATGAGCATTGTATGTTCTTAAGTTAAAAAAATCATCTAGCGTAGCACATGTTATATAGTTAGTATTTTTTAACTGTTAAATGAATGAGAAAGTAACTGAATTTTTAAAACAGAAAAATGGCTGGATGAAGTGGCTCAGGTCTGTAATCCCAGCACTTTGGGAGGAAGGTGGGAGGATCACTTGAGCCCAAGGAGTTCAAGACCAGCCTGGGCAGGGAGACCTTGTATCTACAAAAATAATTTTTTAAAAAATTAAAATAGCCAGGTGTCTTGGCACGTGCCTGTAGCCCTAGCTCCTTGGTAAGCTGAGGTGGGAGGACTGTTTGAACCCAGAAATTTGAAGCTTCAGTGAGCTGTGATCATGCTACTGCACTCCAGCCTGGGTGACAGAGTAAGACCCTGCCTAAAACTAAAATGGGAAAAAGAAAGAAAGACTAAAAAATGATGTGATTATTACAAGGATAACAATACTCATTGTTTCTTTTCTTTCATCAACAGAAAAACTAAAATCAGTTTACACATACTTATTCATTGATCCACAAAATAATCGGGAGAGTTGAAGTAGGGAAGTATGGAGGAAAAAGAACGTGAGTTAATTAATTAATTATTAATAATTTATAGGTCCATTGTCCTGGCATATAACACCTGGAACAAGCCACCACGAATCTCTGAATAAAGCTGAAAAGGCAACACCTCCCTCAAATTGTTACTGTTTTTCTCACGTGACTCTGGAAGCGAAATAAGACGTCTTTGTAGACTGTGAGGAATTACAGAAAAGTTCATTATCAGAAAGGAGAAGATGCTCTTCTTCAAGGAAAGGAAGAATTTCTTAACTGATCTCTAGGTCAGTAGTTCTCAAAGGACCGTGCACATCAAGATCAACCAGAAGGCTTGTGAAGACACTGATTACTGGCCCCACGTCAGAGTTTCTGAGTCCGTCAGTCTAGTGTGGGACTAGAGGATTTGCACTTCTAAAAGTTCCCTGGTGATGCTAGTGCAGCCTGTCCAGGAACCATATGTTGGTTCCCACTCTTTGAAATTTAGGGTGACAAACAGAGCTGCTTCCAGGGACTAGAGGGCTCACACAAATATGTAATTCAGGCCAGGGGTCAATAATGAGTGAGGCTTGTGACAACCTAGATTATGCCTGCCTTCCTTAAAGTCATTCAAATTCAAAATTTACTTTTGAAAATATTTTACTAAACAAAACAGGTCCATGGGTAGAATTTTGCTTGTAAGAATTCTTCCTGAGGCGAGGCACGGTGGCTCATGCCTGTAATTCCAGCACTTTGGGAGGCTAAGGCAGGAGGATCACGAGGTCAGGAGATCAAGACCATTCTGGCCCAATATGGTGTAACCCCGTCTCTATTAAAAACACAAAAATTAGCTGGGCATGGTGGTGGGTGCCTGTAATCCAAGCTACTCTAGAAGCTGAGGCAAGAGAATCACTTGAACCAGGGAGGCAGAGGGTTGCAGTGAGCCAAGATCACGCCGTTGCACTCCAGCCTGGTGACAGAGCAAGACTCAATCTCAAAATAATAATAATTATTATTATTATTCCTGAATCACACATTAAGTTTGTGAAGAGCTTAGACTGGACACTAGTTCCCTAGGCAGCTACTGACTCTCCCTGTGTGTTCCTGCATGTAACTGATGCTTGAGAATTGCAAGCAGGACACTGCAAATGTTCCAGCCTATAAAAATCCAGTGGGTGACTCAGAGTTCTACATTTACCCTGCAATGTGTTCAGTGATGATCTCTGCCTGGCTTAGAAGTTGGAAACACAAAAGACAACAGGGAGGCTTGTTACAGGGGGTCTATATACAACCTATCTAAGCTGATGCTTACATGTACATCCACCAGAAATGCCTAAGTTCAGCCTGAATAATAGACTTTGAAACTAATTTGTTTAGAATCCCAGCGCCTAGCTTATAAGTCTCATGTGAGTAAATAAACTTCCTAAACTAGTTTCTCATCTATACAATGGAAAGAATACTATCACAAAGTGTAAGCCTACACAAGTATGCCCAATTCACAATAGCCACCTCCAATCAATCTTTAATAGTTTAATGAGATAATAAACTGTCATATTTATGCAGTTTGCTGCTCTTTGACAGGTATCAAAAGATAATTAATTGATATGGCTGAGATACAGTGTAGAGATCTGGAACAATGGGTCCATCCTGGCTTCAAATATGATAATGACAAATGTCTGTGCTAAGGTCTAAATCACAAAGTAATGGCTATGCAGGCTGTGCTTTCTCCGCCAGAAATGCCTAAATTCAGCCTGAATAGTAGACTTTGGAACTAATTTGTTTAGAGTCCCAGCACCTAGCTTACAAGTTTCATGTAAGTAAATAAACTTTCTGAACTAGTTTCCCATCTATACAATGGAAAGAATAATACCACAAAGGCCGTTGTGAGGATAAGACTGAATTAAGTAAATAAAAGCCTAGGACAACACTTGGCACATAGTAGACTGCAATTCAAAATGTTAACTTAGGATTTCATAGACATAAGAAAATACAGCAATGATTGGACCTGTGCCTAAGTAGTCTTCCCAGAGACTATCAGTGGACACTGAACCTCCTGTGAAAAGCCATGGAACACCAAAAATGAATCCCACGAAGTAACTTCCTACAAGATGATAGGATATTTAAGGGTTGCGCTGGGTTCAACAACGTGCCCCTGGAACTTCAGAATGTGACATTACTTGAAAATAGAATCTCTGTAGATACAATTAGTTTAAATAATGTTATGTTGGATTAGGATGGGTTCCAAATGAAAGACTAGTGTTCTTCTGTTCGTCTTTTTTTTTTTTTTCATAAGATGGAGTCTCACTATGTCGCCAGGCTGGAGTGCAGTGGCACGATCTAGGCTCACTGCAACCTCCGCCTCCCAGATTCAAGTGATTCTCCTGCCTCAGCATCCCAAGTAGCTGGGACTACAGTTGCACGCCACCACACCCAGCTAATTTTTTTGTATTTTTAGTGGAGACAGGGTTTCACCATGTGAGCTTGGTGGGTCTTGATTCCTTGACTTCATGATCCACCCGCCTCAACCTCCCAAAGTGCTGGGATTACAGGAGTGCACCATCACACCCGGCCAAGACTAGTGTTCTTATTAGGTCTCATAAAGACAGGAGCACTCACATGTGCACATGCACACATGCACTCACACACACATATGCACAGGAAGAGGGCCTTACAACCACAGAAGCAGAGACTGGAATGATGCTGCTGAAAGCCAAGGAAAGCCAAGAACTGATGGTAACCACTAGAAGCTAGAAAGAGGCAAGGAAGAATTCCCTCCTAAAGCCTTCAGAGGTAGCACAGGACTCTCACCACCTTGATTTTGGGCTTCTAGTCTCCAGAACTGGGAGTAACTGTGACTTTACAATGTCTTAAGCCACAGTTTTTCACAATTTATCAGAGCAAACCTAGCAAATTAATATAAGTGGTCATATTATAAACTTACATCTCCTATAGCATTGAGCACAATGCTTTATAAAAAATAGATCCTCAATAAATATTTGTTTCATGAATTAATGCATAACTATAGTTCTTGAGTTTATACTAACTTACATTAATTTTTTCTTCTCAGCATCTAATCAGCTTCTTGCTCCCCACCATGCCCTTTGTAGACCCCTGGAGTCAGAGACCACATCTAATTGTCTCCAATATTCTCAATATCTGGTCCCACAGTGAATAGTCAATGTTCAATAAATGATTATTGATTTCACAATATACACTCTGTAAAAAGTGCTACAATACTTTGAACATTTTTTTTCTCACTTCCAGCTAGGAAATGAAGCACACATTGGAAAATGATTTACCTATAATGTGAATATCACTGGGGGAAGGATGGAGAAACCAGGGTCAGCAATGAAAGTGTATCTGAAGTATTTTTCAGCAGTAAAATAAGTTGGCTTTGGGAGCTATGTAAGAGTGTGGGGAACTCAAAATTCCATGAGAATGAATATTATGAGGATGGCATATTGGCATCTAAATGGAGAGTCAAAGATTTTGCTTGGCCTTAAGATACATTTTGGAACTCAGAGAAGGATGGGCTCTTTACAGATGTGCCCGGTGGAAACTGGTCTGAGTTGCTTTCCTTGAGAAATAATGAAACTCCCAGATTTTTCTTTCTTTTTTTTTTTGAGACATAATCTCAGTTGCTCAGACTGGAATGCAGTGGCATGATCTTGACTCACCTCTGCCTCCCAGGTTCAAGTGATTCTCCTGCCTCAGTCTCCTGAGTAGCTGGGACTACAGGCGTGCACCACCAGGCCTGGCTAATTTCTGTATTTTTAGTAGACACAGGATTTCAGCATGTTGACCAGGCTGGTCTCAAACTCCTGACCTCAGGTGATCTGCCTGACTTGGCCCCCCAAAATGCCTGGATTACAGGCATGAACCACTGCGACTGGCCAACTCCCAGCTTTGATGCCTAAAGGCTCAACCACCTTGAACCCCTCCAACACATGCTTCTCTTTTACTTTAAAAGCACAATTTCCTTATTTAAATGGCAGAGGTTGAGAACAGGCAGAAAGCCAAGAGTTTTGCTAGAAATGTGATTGCTAAGCCTCTAGGGATCTTGAAGAATTTTTATACTTTCTCTTTGTTATGGGTGTCTCATTGGTTAAAAAAAAAAATGAATATTTTCCATCTGCTTACTGTAATGAGAGGTGTGGAGTACGTGTGAGTTAGTTTGTCTGGGTCATGGTGAAAGACGTGATTTCCTTCAAGTGGTCCATTTTTGAAACAATTTATTCAAGTCCTCCTTTACAGATTCATTGCTCAGTTAAAACAGCTTGCCAAGAACTTCCTGACAGGGCATTCTAAGAGAAGCCTAGGTCTGCAAGGGACTGGCTAGTTTGTAACTGGGCATTGGAAATTTTACCAGACACCAAGCCAGTTGTGTAGAAGGCACACACATGGCACTGCTTGAGCAACGGCCCCTTCTCAAAAAACTGTACTTGCATCCATTCATGTAGGATTGCAGTTGGGGGGTGGATGGCAAGAATATATAGTTCAGAGAGTGCTCTGAAGATTGAGCTTCTTGTCGATTAACTTCATTGCTGTGAACCCTGATGGAAGCTGATGGATTCAACTGGAGCAAAAAAAGACAGGGAAGCATTGAGCTCAGGCTCCTTTTTAAAGAGGTCATCTGTAAACTGAAATCAGACTGCTGACCTGCTAGCCAGGCACAGAACCTTGTTAAGCAAGACATGTTTGAAAAGTCTGAACACTTCATTTAGATTCCATGTAAACTCACAATTAAAATGAGCATGCTTTCAACCAGTGAGTTGTAGTGAAGGATTTTCTGCCTACTGTCAACCTGTCTTTCTAAAAGACGTGAAAGTCCAGGTCCTGATTACTCACAGGTTGCAAAACTTATCATGTATTTTCTTCCAGCACTCTTTCCTTGCCCACCTTTGGAAATAAATATCAACACTTAGACCAAATTTACGGATTCTTGGGTTTGATCACTTATCTCCTCCTCAAATTAAAGAAGCCCATTGTTTTATGGTTATGCTTATGGTACCAACCGCATCTTAAGATCTTTACTTTTTAACCTGAGGGTTGTTATTCAACCTTACACTAGATTACCTGTAATGTAGATACAGAACCATGAAGCTCAAGAGAAACAAGGAGGCAAAGTGCTATAAAGAAAGAAATGCAGGTCTCATGGAGTTATTAACAATTACAGTCTATTTATTCATCCAGTATTCGTTCATTCATTCAATAAACATGTACTGAGCACCAACAAAGATGATTAAGACATGGGTCTTGTTACCAATCATCTTTCAATCTAAAATCAGACAGTCTAACAAACATTTTCATGAAAGATGCATATAATTAGAAGTCAGCACAGGGTTATAAAGGAGGAGATAGTCTATTCACATGCAGGGATGGGTTTGGTGAGGAGCTTCATAAATGTTATATTTAATCTCAGGCTACCACTTAACTGAAGAACTGTTTATGTTCAAGAAAACAAAAAAAAAATGTTGAAAGAGAAGGAAAAATCCCTATTTTCCAAACTCACCTATTTTAAATTATGCTCTGCCCAGTAGCACCTTTCTATTATATTTCCAGGACAGCTGCCTCTGGCCTCCCTAACAGCTCCCTCCCCAAAGAGATCACCTGCTTTTCTTTTGACATTATACTGGGAGGTAAGAAAATGATTTCTAATGACTGTTTCTTTTTCTGTGCAGAAGCTGTGGAGTTTGATTAGGTTCCATTTGTTGATTTTGGCTTTTGTTGCCAATGCTTTTGGTGTTTTAGTCATGAAGTCCTTGCCTATGCCTATGTCCTAAATGGTTTTGCCTAGGTTTTCTTCTAGGGTTTTTATGGTATTAGGTCTTATGTTTAAGTCTTTAATCCATTTGGAGTTAATTTTAGGGAGCCAACCCAAATGCCCATTGATGATAGACGGGACAGGGAAAATGCGGCACAT
>CAUYLG010073487.1:0-65466 GCA_963573385.1 Cacajao melanocephalus
CCATTGTTAAGCACAATTATTGGCATAAAAGAGGTTTTTAATACCCATTTTTAGACTGCATTCTAGCCTGAGCAATAGAACAAGAATCCCGTTCTCTCTCCCTCTTTCTCTTCCTCTTTCTTTCTCTCTTACATTCTTTTTCTTTCTTTCTTTCACTCTTTCTTTCTTCTTTTCTCTCTTTTTCTTTCTTTCTAAAAAATAAAAAAAAAAGAACTGTTGTATAATGTGCATTTCAAACAATGAAGAAAACTTTCTAGACTCAATCAGATTTTTGGAGAAAAACATAAATAATATGTAGTTTATAAATAGCTGTGTAAATCTATAGATTAAGAAGGTGTATTTTTATGCTTTCAACTTTTATAATAAATAGAAACTTTTATGTATAATGATGACTATGCATTGGCCATGTCAAATCCTTTTTCATTTGTTGATTCATACATTCAAAAAATATTTAGGACTTACATCCTTCTCAACCCCACCATTGAATTTAACTTAAGCTGTTTCAGAAGTAAGTGGAGAATAAATTTTATATTAATGAATTATCTTTTCATCAGCAACTTCTAATAGCAGGATTTATATATATATACTTTTTTATGTTTTATGCAATAGTCAAGAAAAAGATATTGTAGGTTTAAATTGCTCTCCCAAGTTAAACACATTGAGTTAGTTAATTTATAAGACTATGAACTATTATTGATTTTGTGATATTGGAAGTTTCTCCTTCAATATGAATTTGTTTCTATCAGAACTTATGCCTATGAACCCCAGGAAAAACAAGACTGCCTTACTATCACAGCAATGAAATTTGGGTGTTAGAATAAGCATGAAATTTAAACATCAAGTAGTTAATGTTGCTCTCTTATTCCTTTAAGTTTTCATCAATATACTTAGTTTCTACTAGCAAAAGTAATGCAAGGTATTTGTAGATTTTAATTATAAATATTATAATTTTAAATTATAATATAAATTATCGATATCCCTGTGACACGGGTTTATCTATATAACAAACCTGCACATGTACCCCTGAACTTTTATTTTAATGAAAGTTGAAGCAATTTTTCAAAACGAAAATGTATGAAAAAAAATTTTTTCACCTTTTAAATCTCTCATCAATATACATGACTGTCTTTACCAATGCATAAAAGTAAAGTTTTCCCTTTATGTGAGAAAGCATATACTGCTTCATAAATAATATAAAGTCCTATTTTCCTGAATTATATTTTCTCCTCATTATTCTTGAGAAAAAAAGGCTATTTCTATATCACATGAACCTATGTAAATTAACAGATTCTTTAAGATATGTTGCGTATTTATTAAAAAATGTCATCCTGCAGTAAGACAGAGAGCCCCGAGTGGAGATCATCAATTCACAGTGAAAAACCAGAGACCACTAACCAGAATAATAAACAAGAAGCGCCCATCTAGGTTCTGCAATTCAAATCTTTATGTGAGAACAGGAATGAGTAGGGCAGGGAAAGGGGACTATGTCTGTCTTCATTCTTGTAGGTAACAGTTTATTACAAAAATGATCAATATCTAAGGCACTAATCATTGAGTCTGAGGTACCAAAGTACCAAAAGGAACAACATAGGAGAGTTTTCATTATGTCTTTTTCCCAACAGATAGATGATGAAGAGAGTATTTCAGAGACTCTGAAAATATTATCGCCTCTACAACGAAATTACATCTTTTTTAAAATCCACTATTTGAGGTTTTAACATAAATGGAAATAAAAATGCCAACTGATTGATAGATGCTTAATAAAGCCTGTGCTGTGCACTGTGTGAAGAGATTAGAGAGGTATTAGACACAATTTCTGCCCATAGAAATTTTACAATCTCTTTGGAGATAGAGTAGGCATATTCAGAAAAATGTAACAAGCAATTACTCCTTGGGAATACTGCTACTATTGGATGTGTAAGAGCCAAGAATATAAATGAATTTTTAGAAGCAAAAGTATATGTGTTCCATTTATGTGTTCCATAGGGGATTAAAAAAATTAACATGACCAATAAAATGTTTCCTTATTCCAACCCATGAATCATGTAAGTTTCTCTCTTTCCCTCTCAGATTCAATCACCACATTTTTTGTTCTTCTTAATTCCCAAGCCTTTTTACTATATTTATATCCATCCACCATTCTCCACCCTCTAACACCACTGCCCTGAGTCAGGCTTCTCTCTCTCTAATCGATACCGCCAAAATGTGTGTTCGTTTATTCGACAAAAATGTATTGAGCACCTGCTCAGTTTGCAGGTGATCGTGACGGTAGTGAAGAAGAAAAACACTGTGTCTGCAATTCGGAACCCTAGAGTGTTTACACCATCACTCCCCAAGGACAGCAGAAAAATGCAGCCAGAGACATCAGTTTAAAATACAAATACAATCATGTCTTACCCCTACTGAAAACCATGTAATATCTCCATTACCTGTAGCGTTAATTCCAAATTCCATAAGATGGCTATAAACAGGCCCCTTCTGACCTCACAGGTCCCTGTCTAGCTACATAGCTTCAACTTTTATCAACCTTCAACTTCAGCCTCGTCCATTTCTTTCATATTTGATACTCTAAGAATTACAAACTTTTGTGCTTCTGCTAGCACTGCAGAAATTCTCTGTTTGAGTCAGTCTCTCTCTACTGAAGGATATTCACTACTCATTTGTCTAGACAGCGGAGCCCTACTTCCTCCAAGACATCATGCTCAATTCCTGGAAGACCCTGCTCTGTGTTCCCAGACATCCTTGGTGGGGTACTCCTTTCTCACAACTTGCCACAATATTCTTGAATTATCTGTTTATTTTTCTACTTTGGAAGACTATAAAAGTCTCAAGGGAAGAAGTGTGTCTTATATATATGTTTACTCTGCCTTCCAGCACTTGCAAGGTATTTAATCCTTATTTACTGAATCCATTTGAATCTTGTTATGGGCTCTCCCCAACATACTAATTGCATCGCTTTTGCCAATGATTTAGTTGATTTAGATTATTAGACATATCATGTATCTATACTGAATATAACACAAGAAAACAAGAGAACAAGGATTACAGTGTTTTTACTTCTGAATGTTCAGTGCAACCAACGTAAATGTAGTGGTTTCTCCTTCTTTTTTTTTTTGAACTGTAATATCTACATACTTATGCTTTTGCTTGAATGTTGGGAACCTCTGGAATAGGTGCTGCATGTGGTAGTGTAATTTTGAAGGACACAAGGCAATCATAATGAAGAACACAGTACTAGAGAAACTACCTGGATTCTCTACCAATATTTTTAGAGTAAATAAATTAAGAAAAGCTCTTTGTGATCTAGCCCAAGCCTGATTCTTTTAATTGCAACAAACTACTCTGTGCTTCATAAATATGTTATTCTCACTTCCTCCTTGGTTGGGATCCTGATACCCACCCTCATTGTCTGGGATGTCTCCCATATGCACTCTTTTGATCAACTTTCTACCTGCTCAACTTCTAGTTATCTTCCAAAGCATAGCTCAGATATTATCTCCCTCTGTCATACCTTCTTTGATACATAATGCAAGTTTGCTCAATTAAAATTATTGTACTGTGTTGTACACATTTCTACTGCTCACAATTCCATTATATCTTCATTATGAATTTCAATGCATGTCTTTCACATTAGGTAGGAAATGTTTTTAACCCACAGTCTTAGCACAAAGATCATTCTCATGAATGTTTGTTGAATCTGAGAATGAACAAACATAGTGTCTTCATTTATGAAAAGATCTACACTGTCTTTTTATATCAAAATACATTTTATTTACCCCAAATGAGAGGAGATTATCAAAACAAACACAATCAGTCATCTATCTTATAAAATGTCCTAAATATATACGATTTTTTATTCAAACCAATGCATCAGCATTAATAAGATTAGTTTAATTGTCCAAGGCTTTTTAAACATTATGGAATTGTTTTTATTTGCATTTTATATGAGGATAGAGATGAAGGCGTCTGAACAAGCACTGTTAGAGAAGCAATTATATATCTGAACAGTCTACATTTTATTACAATTCAACTTTTTAATTTTTCTTCAACAGTGTAATAGAATAGTTATATATTTCATATAAAGCTATTCATAAATTGTCAATAATTAGAAATTGGCTGTTAATAGAAATGAACAGAAATATGAGCTAAATATAACTATGATGTTTCTAATCTCAGCACCATATTGTTTATTATTACTGTATAACTTCTTATATATACTTATCTATGATCAGAAGAAAATTTAATTTTATGTAACAATTTATTCCTCTGAAGATGGAAGGAGAATAATAGATTTATAAAGTATAAAATTTTGATAATCATTTCAAAATCTTATTTAATTAGTAATACATGAAATATTTCCAGTATAAGCTAAAATAAATGAAAATTTTTTGAATTGAATAGTTTTAGATTTTAAAATTCAAAAGATATTAATTAATAACTGATACATATCAGCAATGAAATGAGTTTTTTTAAGATAAAAATCTTTAAATGTTTACCTTATTAGAAAGGCTAATGTTTTGGTAGACAAAACTGTGTATGGGAATTGCCAGAAGATTATCCCTAGAGGGAAAGTCACTTGCACTTCACAAAAAACGGACATGGAATCTGTCAAAGAGATTAATTAATTTTTTAAAAAACAGTCACTGGACTCTAAAATAGTGATCTGGGTTATTCTACTGTCTATTAGATTTGTAGGGCCAAATTCATACCCTATATACTCATACAAATTCCCATCAAAGCCAGAAGGAGGACTGAGGTTGATCTATGCTGTCTGACATTCACCTCAGACACCATTTAATAAAAGCAAAGCCATCCTGCTTTAACTGGGTCACAATTAGTCTGGCTCCTCAAAGTCCACAAAACCATCCTTTTCTGGTCACAATAAAACTAATTTAAAAATGGGATTGAGTTCATCGGAGTTGCTTGCAGGGAAGACAGTACCAAATAGAAAGTTTTATTAAGAGCTACATTTTTAGTTAGAATTCTAATATTTAAAAGGAAATACCCACAGTAATCAAAATAACATCCTCTCTCTTTCTCCCTCTCTCTCTCTGAAAACTGGAATGCATCCTAGACTAACAGAATCAAAGAAGATTTATGGATCAATGAGACTCAAGAGAGGACGAAATCTACATGAAATTCAGATTTTTGTTTACCTGCTTCAAGAGTCCTCCCTGAAGGAGATTATACAATTTTATTTGCTAACTCACGTCACTAAGTTAGCAAGATGTAAAAGTGAGAGGTTTTGATCATAGCTTTAATAATTAACACATATAAAAGCCTGAAAAAAGCGTGAAGAAAAACTTATCATACCTAATAGCACCACAAGTTTTTCATATCTAAAAATCAACTTCAGACAACTAAAGAGTGGGATCAAATATGGGTGAATCCTGAATAGAAATTCTCAGCTTTGATTCTTTAGGTTGCATGAATGAGCTTTAAAATTCCACCACTATCACTGCCCTGCTCCCATGGGGCCCTTCTGATCCTCTTCTCGTAGTTGATTTTTCTTCATAGCACTGGTGCTTTTCTGACAAATTCTTTTCTGTATTTCCTCTCTCTGCAGTGCGTTTCCTATAGGGTAGAAATTTGTTCCTAATTATTCATTGTTCTAGCTCCAATGTCTAGCACCATGACTATCATAATATAGGCAAAACATCATTAATAAATAGATTAATTAATTATTAATAGATTGATTTATGAGAAAATACATTGCATATTGTTCACGAGACTGAAGTCATATGACAGATATATATTCAAAATATAAAAATTCATCCTATCTTTTGATTCCTACCCTAGATTAAAATTTGGAAAACTTGAGAAAAAATATATGATAACTTAAAATTAACTGAACAAGAAGACTGAGAATATGCATATCTTTCTTACAAATGTGTATCGTTATTTTATTCCCTTGATTAAACAAGGGCCAGTTTTGGCCTATTATAAAGTCTGTACTGAGAATACCAGTTAGAGGAGTGATAGAGTCAGAAAATGATCCATTCTGGCCTTTGGACAGCCTATTGGGTGTTCTGTATAACTGTCCTGGTGGTTACATGAATTACCTTCTATTTTTGTTAGTTGTTCAAATACCCAACCACTCACCACTCAGCTATTAAGAAACGAGGGAAAGAGTGTACATTTAGTCCTATTTAATTAATCAAAAGTAGTTTAAAATTATTTATTACATTTAATTTCATTTTCCTGGAATAAAATATTTCCGTGCATATCAAATCAAAGCTGTCATGTGAGTATAACCTGACTTAAGACTTACCTTTTATTTCTCTCTTCAGTAGAAAAGACTCAGTAGTTGTATAGGATTATTAGTAAATGTGGCATACTTAACAGCACCAACCAATCAAAATAGATGGCAATGGATTATCTTAGTGAAAACAGCACAAAATGGTGGTTTTAGTGGCCTTTGGACAGGAATGCCAAAGGAAGCTTCTGACCACTTACAATAGAATGTTAATAGCTCATGCCACTTCAATACTGACAGCTCTGAAGTGAGAGGCCACTAATCTCTGTTTGCAATATCCACAATTGAAAGGAAAAAATAAGTATTTCTTCTTAAGCATGGGATAAGCATTAACTGTCTAAAAATTTCGGGAATGTTCTACATGTCTGAAAGTCAGAGAAAAAAGAAGACAACAATAGACAAGGATTCGGTTTTTTTTCACTCCTGAACCAAAATACATGATTAAAATGGAATGCAGTTTTTAAGACCAATCAATTCGTCATTTAGTTCTTATTAGAATAGCTGTGTATGTTCTATGGCAATTTACATATAATTTTAATGAAAAATTTAGCATCTATATGAAGACAGAGGTTGTGCTAAGAAGAGTCTCTATATTTTTATTTATTTTTTTTAGTAAGCCAAATCATAAAAAAGGAGTCTTTGCTAGAGAGCTTTTGCTTTCAGATCTAAAATGGAATCTGTTCATTAGCTCTACATTATTCAGGACTATAAAAAGGAGACATTTTAACAATCCTAGGCTCAATTAGGCATCAACTGCTATCCTGGCAGAAACCTGGCATGCATCTTGTTCTCAGGAAGTTTGGATGGCGTTATTTACAATTCATTCCTTAGGGAATGCCCTAAAAAAGAAAAAAAAAAAAGAAGTCTGGTTGCCATCATAACTTATGTCCTAACCTCATAATTCTTTACCTGACAGCTCAATTGTACATCCTTCATTTAATTAGATGGCAATACACTCCTGCTTAAATGGCAGGCACTCACCACTCAGCTTTCAAGAAACAAGGGCAAGTATGTACATTTATGAAATTATGCTACCTAGGCATCAACTTTTCTGAATATCAGTTTTACCCAAAGGTAAGCACTGAGTCAGAGTCAATAGTTTCTATTATATAAACTGAGTTAAACTTCAAATTTTCCCAGCTGTTCAATATACAGTTAAATTCAACTATAATCATTACACGGTTTTTTATATTCTTATCCACTGTTTTACTTGAATGCTTGGAATCTGTACTTTTGTTTGCTGTAACAAACCCAATGATCTGACTTGCCCTTTAAGACAGAAGAAATTGTTTTCTAAATGTAGATATTGCATAAAATTGAAGTCAAGGGTTTTTTTTTAATAATGCTTAAATGCAAAATAACAAAAAAATAAAGTGCCAAATGTGTTTGATAAATGATACTTTAGAGAATAGATAGTAATGCATTTTCATCCTTAGATTTCATGGTAGAGTCATCTAGGGGGTTAAATTTTAGAAACTAGTTAAATTCTTTTTATTTGTGTCAATTTTACTTATTGTTCCTTTTCCTTTCCTTTTAGTATTACTTTAGTTCATTAGATGCCGTAATATCTCCCTTGTCTGTGACAATTTCCATTAATATCTCAAAAGCAGCTATTAAGTCTCATTACAAGAAAAGATTATAGAAGATACTGCACACAATAACAGTGAAGATAAAGACAATAGTCACATTTTCATTTATTTCTTTGTTCTTAAGATGCAAATCAAAAGACTCTTTTTCTAGTCTGCTTTTTTCAGTTTATACTTTCAAAGCTTTTGGAAAAGGAAAAACCTCCACAGCTAAGTAAATTCTAGTATTTGGATTACATCCTTCTCAAAATGCAACAAAGAAATGTACCTGCTGTCAGAAATTTGCCACACTTATTACTCTCAAAACCTCATTGTCAGGAAATTCAGAAAAACTACTAGAGTTTCATCATTTACATAAGTTATTCACCAGAATTAACTGTGGGCTCTAATGAAGCTAATTAGTGGTTGTTGCAGAGACACTTTATAAAGTATTCATTATTACCAACAATAGTCCGTCATTCCATCAAAATACTTAAAACATCAATTCTTAGACAATTATCTAAACACATCCTTGTAAAATCAGGTCTGCGTAAAACTCAGTCAAACCCCCAAGAAATCAAATGTTCATGGGTTTTTTAATCTAAATAGATTACTTTTAATAAATGTATTAGTAGCTCTTAGAAGAGATATGAAATCAAGCCCTGTGTTAATATTTTTTCTATTTCGAAGATATTAAAATATTGATAATAATAAGATATTGAAACCAAATGCATTAATTTTTCACTTACAGAACTACAAAGTGGCAGAATGAGGAATGTATACAGGTCAGGGGCTTAACCCCTAATGTCTAGACAAAAGCACATTTATCCTGCCATGTTTTCCTTTTGAACTATAGTCTAGATTATAGGCTCAATATGGATAAAGATACAACTGGTCACTCTGTATAAATCTCACTGCTCAATAAATAAATGTGGAATTTAATTACTAAAATTAATACATGGTAAAAAGATAACTTTAAATAAAATGTTATGTCTCATAGTTCATATTAGTTATAAGAAATTCTGCAGTAGGTGCTACCTTACCTGTGAAATTAAACGTTTATGAGTTTCTATGGAGAGAATTCACAAAAAGAGAAATAAAACTATCCTGAGACACTCTGGCCTACATTTGCTGCTTCCTTTCTCACCAGTGTGGCTTCCCTTCTTCCTGGGCCCTCCGCAGTCCTCTTCCATCTCCATCTCTTTCTTCTTTCATCTCCCCCACTTCTTTGGTTCATTCTCCTGCATTTGCAATCATGCCCACAACTTCTCTACTTCCACTTACCGTCATCCTTCAGAGTATAATTTTACTGAAAAAACAGCTGTAATTTGCTGCTTTTTCTTTCTCTTTCTTTTTTCTTTTCTTTTCTTTTTTTTTTTTTTTTTTTTTTTTTTGGTTACAGGGTCTCACTCTGGAGTGTGATCTTGGCTCACTGCAGCAGCCCTGGACGTCTTGACTCAAGTGATCTTCTTGCCTCATCCTTTCGAGTAGCTGAGACTACAGGCGCAGGCCACCACACTCAGCGATATTCATTCATTTATTTATTTATTTATTTAGTAGAAACAGGGTTTCCACATGTTGCCCAGACTGATCTGGAATTCCTGGGCTCTAGCAATCTGCCCACGCCGTTCTCCTAAAGTGCTAAGATTGCGAGCATGAGCCACTGTGCCTGACCACGGTTTTTTTCTTTGTAACTACACGCTCTGTCATCTACCATTTGCTGCCTGGTCTCTTGTTTCCATCATTCGTCCAAAAGTGCTCACTTGTGGATCAGCGTTAGCGTTCTCATTACCATATGGAAGAGCGTCTGTTCAATATGTTCTCCTCTTATCTGCCATGGCATAAACAGAGGTGACTAGCCTTTCTCTCTCCTTTTGTGACACCAGTGCACCCTTCTGTTCCGATTCTTCAGTATCTGTGGCTGCTCCTCTTAGCCCCATGCCTAAATTTGTTTACAGTTACTTTTTCAGAGCTTTCAATGTTTATACTTCTTTTCTTCGTAATTTAGTCCACACTCCTCACTACCTTTGAATATTCCTAGACATATTTCCGAACTGCCTGCAGAAAGCACTTGTCTGAACACATCAAACTGTTGTTCATAGAACCCCCTTTGCATAGGACATTAATACATATTCAAGATTACAAATATATACAATGTATAATTATTGATATATGTGTATATATTCATATATATATATATAGAATATCGGTGTATCTATATATCTATAAATGTGTAGATAGGTATCTATATCTATATTATAGAAAACATGGGTAAAATAACAGTTTTGTTGATTTTGATTTTGTAAGATCTCTACTTACTACCATTGGTAAAGACTTAATACTGAAAAATAGCATACAGAATTTTACTTGGCCATGAACCAAGGCATAGTAACCAAGGCATTCTCTCTCTCTGTCTGTCTCTCTCTCTCTCTCTCTGTCTCTTTATATATATATATATCTGGCTATCTAGCTATTTAGATACTCTCTCCTACTCTCTCTCTCTCTCTCTCTTTCTCTCTCTCTCTCTATATATATGTGTGTGTGTGTGTGTGTGTGTGTGTGTGTTTACAGTTATATCCAAATATCTATAGATATAGATATAGATACATACACACATATCTTCATAGCTATATATATATCTATATATAGAGATGGAGATAGTATACATAGAGAGAAATTCTATCACTTGGTCAATGGTCAAGTAAAATTTTGCCCACTATTTCCTACCCTTGTGTCTTTACAATGGGAATGAGGAGAAGTCTTACAAAATCAAAATCAACAAAATTTTTATTTTATCTATATTTTCTATAATTTATTTAATCATAGGATGACTTGTGGAGGGGGCATAGCTGAACATCTTGGGGAACACATTTTAAAGAGGGCATTGCTGTAAATCCTCAGCTATTATGCACTATTTTTTATTATTTAATATCTATATATTTCTCCAAACATTCCAAGACCTCCATCTCATCTTTTATTCTTCCTAGTCTCTGATACCCAAGTTCAATTATGTAATAAATATAGTCACTTCTACTTTTACAGATTTACTGTGTCTCACTTAACCTTTGCTCTCTGTTTCTGCATCTTAGCATGGGACCGCTAATGATTTTGGACAAATATTTCAAAACTTTAAAATCAAACACCCTACAATAAAATGTTTTTGAATTATATGAATATACTATTCTATTCATGTTAATCGTATTATAATATATATATAATTTAAAATGTTTAAATATGAGATAAACATTAAATCAGTAAGTAGTTCATGACTTGCTAACTCTGATAAATTTTTAACATCAGTGGATTTACAAGTACATACACTGAGTCCAAGTTTCATCATTAACGTTAGTGGTGGCAAATCTAATTTGAAGTCATCTTGATAATTTCTCCTTTTTTTCCCTGACTTCTATCATTCCAGTTAGGTCCTAGGTAAAATCATAATGTGGCTGAGTAGGAGAAGTGTCAGTTCACTGTCCTGTGGATTTTGTCTTGTGCTTGCTTTCTCATAATATCTTTCATCTCCAGTTTTATTGCAAACATCTTTTTAAGTCCCCTATACATGATGTAAGTGTTAGTTTAGTTTAAAAAGTATGTAATATAATCTACACGTGCACTTACTTAGCTTTCTATACACCAGTAGATTGCAGTAAGTTTTACGCTAACAAGTATGGGTGACTTTCGCAAACCCTCTTGGTTTATGGAAGTCCCACCCTTCCCTCATCACAGCCAGCATAATAAGCCATCACATAGAGCATTATGCAGAGAAGACACCAGAGGCAATCAATACATTAAACACTGAAAAGGCTAAGTTATTTCTTATATTTTAGATAAAAGTAAAATATAGAGACCAGTTCTAGTATTTCCTCTTGCATCCCAACTCATCACCTTCTTCATCTACTCCTGCACGACCATCAATTTACATTTTGGTACACCCTGATTAATTTATCTAATCCTTACCCTTCTCTAATCTATTCTATTAGAGTAAAAAGCTCCTTTAAGACATGGATGATGTCTTCTTCATTTTTCTTTGGGATAACCATAGCAATATTTGACACACAGAAGTTTCTCAATAAATATTGGTTACGTTACAGAACAAATGAGATAAGCCACTAAGACTATTTAAAAAATAGTTTATTGTTATACAATATTTGTATGTTTCTATGGGGTACGTGTGGTATTTTGTTATATTCATCCAATATGTAATAATCAAAGTCAGTGTATTTAGGATATGCATCACCTCGAGTATTTATCATTTTTATGTGTTGGGAACATGTCAAGTCCTCTCTTCCAGATACTTTGAAATATACAATATATTGTTGTTAACAATAGTCACCTACTCTGCTTGTTGAACATTGGAACTTATTCTAACTGTATGTTTGCACCCATTAACCAACTTTTCTTCATCCTCCCCAATCTTCCCAGACTCTAGTACCTATCTTTCTATTCTCAACCTCTGTGAGATGAACTCTTTCAGCTCCCACATATGAGTGAGAACATGCAAAATTTGTCTTTCTGTGCCTAGCATATTTCACTTAACATAATGACATCCAGTTCCTCTCATGTTGCTGCAAATGATAGAAATTTTTTATTTTTTATGGCTGAGTAGTATTCCTTCGTGTATGTATACCAGATTTTCTTTATCTGCTCATTCATTGATGAACACTTAGGTTGATTCCATATCTTTGCTATTGTCAATAGTGCTGGAGTAAACCTAGGGGTGCAGGCATACCTTTGATATAATGGTTTTCTTTCCTTTGTATAAATACCAAGTAGCAGGACTGCTGGATCATACAGTAGTTCTGATTTTAATCTTTCAAGAACTCTCCATATTCTTTTCTATAATGGCGATACTAATTTACATCCCTGCCGAAGGTATAAAAGAGTCACCTCTTCTCCACATCCTCACCAACAGTTGTCATTTTATTGTCTTTTTAATAATAGGCATTCTAACTGGGGTAAAATGATATTTTATTGTGGTTTTGATTTACATTTCCCTGATTATTGGTGAAATGTAAATGGAAGAAAATATTTTTTCATATACCTGTTGGTCATTCATTTGCCCTTTTTTGAGAAATGTTCATTCATACATTTTGTCTGCTTTTTAATTGGATTATTAGGCTTTGTGGGTTTTAGGGGGTAGGTTTGTTGTTGTTGCTATTGAGTTGAATCACTTACATATTCTGGGTTTTAGTCTCTTATTGGATAAACACTTTGCAAATATTTTCTCCTATTCAACAGGCTCTCTCTTCGTTCTGCTGATTATTTCCTTTGCTGTACAGAAGCTTTTTAGTTTAATATTGTCTCATTTGTCTATTTTTTGTTTGATTGCCTATGCTTTTGAGGTGTTAGACATAAAATCTTTGCCTAGACTAGTGTCCTGTAATGTTTCCCCTATGTTTTCTTTTAATAGTTTCATCTTTTTGGTCTTACCATTAAATCTTCAATCCATTTTGAGTTGATTTTTATATATAGTGACGATATGGGTCTGGTTTCATTCTTCTGCATATGGATATCCAGTTTTCCTTGCACCATGTATTAAAGAGGTGTCTAGAACAATGTATGTTCTTGGCAACTCTGTTGAAAATCAATTGCCCATAAATATTTGGATTTACTTCTGGGTCTTCTATTCTGTTCCATTGGTCTATGCGTCTGTGTTTATGCCCACACCATTCTGTTCTGGTTACTATAGCCTAGTAATATATTTTGAAGTGAAGTAGTGTGATGCCTCCAGTTTTGCTTTTTTTGCTCAGTATTACTTTGGCTATTTGGGCTTTTACTGGTTGCATACCAGTTTTAAGATCTTTTTTTCCTATTGCTGTGAAAAATGATGTTGGTATTTTGATGGAGATTGCATTCAATCTGTAGATGGCTTTGGGTAGTAAGAAGGTCATTTTAACAGTATTAATTTTTCTGATACATGAGCATGAGATGTCTTTCCATGTGTTTGTGTCCTTTTCAATTTCTTCAGTGTTTTTTAGTTTACATTTCAGAAGTCTTTGGCCTCCTTGGTTAAATTTATTCCTAGGTATTTTATTATTTTTTGTAGCTATTGTCAATGGGATTGCCTTATTGATTTCTTTTTCAGCTGTTTTCTTATTGGAGTGTAGAAACACACTGATTTTTATATGTTAGTTATTTATCCTGCAGCTTTAGTGAATTTGTTCATGATGTCTAAGAGTAGTTTTGATGGAGTCTTTAGGTTTTTCTAAATATAAGATCATGTCATCGGCAAAGAGAGACAATTGACTTCTCTTCTAATTTGGATGCCTTCTATTTCTTTCTCTTGCCTGATTGCTCTGGCTGGGACTTCCAGCATTATTAGGAATGGCAAAAGTGAGCATCCTTATCTTGTTCCAGTTCTTAGAATAAAGACTGTTGGCTTTTTTTCCATTCAGTATGAAATTACCTGTGGTTTTGTCGTATATGGTCTTTTTGTTTTGTTTTGTTTTGTTTTGTTTTCCAGCAAAACTTTATTGACAAAGTTTCCCAATCTCTGCTCTAGATTCTCACATTACTATAATGACATTATGATTTATAATTCATTTATATGTTATTGTTTTTCATTTTACAATCTTTTTTAATGTTATTCACTTTGACCATGACATTCTGAAATATCCCAATGACATACATTATTAGGAACTTGATGTTTCTTGAGAGAATATTGGTGGGATCTTCAAACTGGGAAATGTTCTTATAATTTGATAATTTCCTCTCCTTTCCTTTTTCTGCTCTCACTTTCTGGAACTAATATTCGTTGAAAGTTGGGCCTTCTGAGCTTATGGTTTTTAACTTGTACTTTTTGGAAGGTCTTTTGGAATTTATCTTATCTATTTTAATTTATGTTAACTTTTTCTTTATTAATTTCTAAGAGCTCTTGTTATCTGACTGCTCTTTATTTTATGGTCCCTCATTTTTTTTCTTTTTTTTTTTAAATATATTTTATTGCACTTTAGGTTCTGGGGTACATGTGAAGAACATGCAGGATTATTTCACAGGTACATACATGGCAATGTGGTTTGCTGCCTCCATCCCTATCACCTATATCTGGCATTTCTCCCCATGTTATCTTTCCCCAACTCCCTAGCCCCCGCTGTCCCTCCTCAAGCCCCTCCCAACAGACCCCAATATGTGATGCTCCCCTCCCTGTGTCCCACATGCACACATATATGGTCTTTCTTGTGCCTAGTTTGTTGAGAGTTTTTATCATCAAGCGTTGTTGGACTTTATCCAATTCTTTTTCTTTATCTATTAAGATAACCGTATGATTTTTGTATTTTATTTTTCTGATATGATGTATATGACAGTTTTTGATTTGCATATGTTGAACCATCTTGCATCCCTGAACTAAATCCCATTTAATTTTACGTATTATCTGTTCCATGTGCTGTTGGATTCAGTTTGCTAGTATTTTGTTGAATATTTTTTTGTTTATGTTCATTAGGGATATTGCCTGTAGTTTTCTTTTTTGTTGTTGCTGTCTGGTTTTGGCATCAAGGTGATACTGGCCTCATAGAATGAGGTAGGAAGATTTCCCTTCTCTTTAATTTTTTGGAAACATTTGAGAACGATGTTAGTTCTTTATAAGTGTGGTAGAATTTGGTCATCCAGTCCTGGGCTTTTCTTTGTTGAGAAACTTCTTGTTATTGATTCAATGTCATTATTCATTATTGGTCTGTTCAGGTTTTCGATTTCTTCTTGATTCAATTGTGGGAGGTTGTAGGTTCCTGAGAATTTTTTCATTCTCTCTAGGTTTTCTAGTTTGTTAGCAAACAGTTGTTCATAATAGTCTCTGATGATCCTTTTTTTTTTTTTTGTCTGTGGTATCAATTGTTATGCCTCTTTTTTTGTTTTTTTTTCTGATTTTATTTATTCAGCTCTTCATTTTTTCTGTTTAATCTAGCTAGTGACTATCAATTTTGTTTATCTTTTCATAAAACCAACTTTTTGTTTAGCTGATCCTTTGTATTGTTTTTATAGTTTTTGCTTCATTTAGTTCTTCTCTGATCTTCATTATTTCTTTCCTTCTACTAATTTCAGGACAGTTTCTTCTTATCTTTCCTGTTTCTTAAGGTGCATTGTTATATTGTTTATTTGAAATCTTTCTACTTTTTAAATGTAGGTGTTTATTGCCCTCTTAGTACTGCTTGTGCTGTATCCCATAGGTTTTGGTACATTGTGTTTTCATTTTCATTTGTTTCAAGAAATGTTTTGATTTCTTTTTTAATTCTTCATTGACCCAGTGGTTATTCTGGAGCATATTGTTTAATTTCCATGTATTTGTATAGTTTCAGACTTTCTCTTGTTATCGATGTCTAGTTTTATTCCACTGTGCTCTGAGAATATACTTGGTATGATTTCAATTTTTAAAAAAAAAATTACTGAAACTTCTTTTTTGGCTAACATATAGTCTATCTCAGAGAATGTTCTATGTACTGATAAGAAAAACATATATTCTCCAGCTGTTGGATAAAATATTCTGTAGCTGTCTGTTAGGTATCTATCACTAGTTTTATAGCATGACTGTCAATTACGTCCACAAGTTTTTAACACAGATTTGGTTATTTGTCACTGATTGTTACGTCCTCGTGTGTTTTTATTCAACTCATAATAACCCTATCTTTTTATCTTTGACCAATTTTCTAACTCCTTGACTTTATACTGTATTCCTTCATAATTTGTTCTTCTACATTTAGACTGCACATTAATTGTCTTATAGTTTAACTCACAGTATCCAAAATTATGGGAGCTCAACAATTACATGTTTTTATAAAAATTTAAACATTATTTACAGAATTGATTACATTTCACCTAATATTAGCATTTATAAACAAGGGCACTGTGGCTCATGCCTGTAATTCCAACATTTAGGGAGCTGAAGTGGGAGGATTTTTTGAGCCCAGGAGTTTGAGACCAGCCTGGGCAACATGGCAAAACGCCATCTCTAAAAAAGATTTAAAACTTAGCTGGGTGTAGTAGTATGCCCCTGTGGTTCCAGCTACAAGGGGAGGGTCGAGATGGAAGGATCACTTGAGCCAGGGAGGTCTGTTTAGTAAGCTGTGATCATGCCACTGTACTCCAGCCTAGGTGACAGAGAACCTGTCTCAAAAAAAAAAAAAAAGTATAAATATAACATTTACTCCTGACTTGACTTCAGTAGGCACCAGGCACCTTCATATTTGATCTCTGTGTTCCTCACAAGCCTAGCACAATATGCTATATTCAATAAATGCTTATTTAATTTAATTTCTAATGAAGTCATTAAACAGTAAAACTATGCTAAATCACACCTAGAAATATAAAGAGGTATACCAAGATAGTATGATACAGCATTATTAATTTAAAAATGATCATTAGTCTTCTTCCCAAAGCCATTTTGATAGTGTTTCTCAGCAGCAACCCCCATACACACACACTTGCCAAATGTGATTCATCTTTTAAAATTTTACAACTTATCCCTGTTAACTTTTAAGGAAATTATTCTATAAATACTAAATTTGCTAAAAACTGACTACTATGACTTTAACCCAACTGTGGTTTAATTCCCAGCATACATATTCTGCGTCAGTTCAAATTTGTTGATAGTTTTTTAATTCTAGACATTAATCTTCAGAGAATAGGAAACAGAGACTGTGATATGAGATCATGTCTCCCACCAACTTGAGTCTAATAGGACCAAATTGACATCTAAGTACAAAGGGAAGAAATTTTCAGTGCTCAAAGTTGTAAAATTTCAATAACCCATATTTTAAATAAAGTATTTTATACCAGAAATAGAAATAATTAGTAGCTATTGATTATCATACCATCTTCTCTAAAGGGGAGGTTATAGTAATTTTGAGATGCTTACCTGAAATGTAAAAATAAGAAAATAATTAGAACATGTAGACACAGGGAGGGGAGCATCACACACTGTGGGCAGTGGGGGAGTTAGGGGAGGGACAGAGGGGGTTGGGAGGGTGGGGAGGGATAATGAGGGGAAAAATAACAGATATAGGTGATGGGGGGATGAAGGCAGCAAACCAACTTGCCATGTATGTACCTATGCAACAATCCTGCATGATCTGCATATGTACCCCAGAACCTAAATTACAATAAAAAATAAGAAAATAATACACTAGTTCATTACTATGAAATTGTTTAATATTATATAATATGAAATAAAACACATAAGATAAAATTATTACATTAGCCTAAATTGTTTCATTATCCTGAACTGCTTTTCAAAGGTCCATTACTATTACTCATGTAAATAATCAAATATTGCTATTTTTAATAACTGGCTTTCTCTATTTATGCCTAACTTTTAACCCAACAAATGCAGATCAGCTTCCAAGAATATTGTCTAAAGGAATACCTGTAAGAATCATATTTGTTGCAGTGAATACATTCATTCAAACATTTTAAAGCTACATTCATAGTCATTTTCTTTGATCAAATTCCTTCAAATTTCCATTGACTTGGTTCCCAAAAGGAATTATTTTTATCAGAAATATTCAATCTTGATCCAAAGAAAAGAGTTGAGTCCCCCCATATACAAATATTATTTCATGATGATTATAAACAAATATAGAATATACTTAAGTCTGAAATTTCTGTGACATTTGGGTCAACAATGAAATCAAGTTTGAGTCTTCTCTCTTTCTGTCCTCTCTTACTCTTTCTTGCTCCTATTCTTATACCTCCTATTCAAATTTTTAAAGACAGCAGAAGTCACTTATCTCTCTGATTGTCCTCTGTTAGAGGACACCGGAAGAAGGAGAAGTAATGAACATGAACATTTACAAGCACCTGGTTGGCATTTTTTAGCAAAAAATAATACAACTCCTATTAAACATCTGGAACTAAGATAGCTTTTGCATAAAATTAAAAACTCTTTGCACAGTAAGACTGATCTCAGCATAAAACTAAGATCTCTTTGCACAATAAGACTAATCTCAAAAAACAGCAAACTCTCAAGAGAGCAACCCAAGACCCAACACGGATTACTTTAGGAACAGGGAGTCAGACGAATGGCCTAAGGATTAGTGCTTTCTGTAATACGATAAGAGCGTGACAGTATCAAAACTCTGTTTAATATAGTGTGATATTTCTCAAGAAAGACTGTATTCCATCAAGGAGAATTACAAAGCTATAAATTACACTGTGTCACAGCCAGTGGTATTAAATACCAAGTGTTTAATTAGAAGTTTTAATTTTATATTCTTGCTTAGATATACCTCTATAATACTCAAAAGATGCTTTTTTTGGTGAAAACATTTTTAATCGGATGAAATCAAAGAAATGTCTAAGCACCACGAATATAATGAATGATTTGGCAGTGAAGAACAACTAAATTATTAGTAAGATAAAGTGATTTATATTTATATTATACCTGTTTACAATGTATTTTATTAAACCTAAAAGTAATAGCAATCTAAGATTTTTCTGACACTGAGAATTCTTTCCAGACATCTTACAAACAGCATTAAGAGAAATTATTCCAACAAATGTATTATGAGAGCATGTGCTACTTGTATACACATCTCCAATCTTCTGCTTGTCATAATACTTTTGGGTTCCTTAAGTTCATTAAATTAAAAGAAATTAAATGTCTTGGAATCAGCTGTCTTGGAACTGTCTTGATATTGGCTCCAGCATTTGATTGACAAAATAATTTTATTTCTTTGATCTTGTGGCTCTACATAAGTGAATGTATACATCAACCTGCACCCTTGTAGTTCTTGAGCAGGACACTGCAAAGAGACAAAGGGGAAAAACTATATAAAAACCACATAACATATTTAGGACAGTTCTCTCTTAATCTCCCTAGAATTAACCTGTCTTCTAACATTTGTAATTATGATATCCTTGCTTTTCATTTTAGTTTTGCAGCACACACACATAAACACACCTATTTATACACATATATATACACACACATCATACATGTATGTATATGTGTGTATGTGTGTTCTACAAAAAGGCTAGTGTAAAAGGATTACCCCCTTAATGGAGTATAATCTTTCTTTGCTTTCTTCTAGAGAAAAATCATAACATATTAAACAGAGTTCTGATACTGTCATGCTCTTATATTACAGAAAGCACTAATCCTTAGGCCAAATAAGCACACATATGTGCACATATTACAAACACACATGTATATGTGTGTGTCATATATATGTTTTAATTTGAATGTTTGTGTTTCCTAAAAGTTCATTATGTCAAAATTCTAATGCCTACAGTGATGGCATTAGGAGGTAGGGTTCTTGGGAGGGGATTAGATGAGAGTACAGGACTCATGAGGAAATGTCCTTATAAAAGAGGCCCAAGGGAACCAGCTACCCTCTTCCACCATGGGAGGACACAGTGAGAAGACCTTGTCTTTGAACAAGAAAGAGCTTTCACTAGACACTAAATCTGTCAGTGTGTTGCTCTTGGACTGTCCTGTGAGAAAATAACTTTCTGTGGTTTATAAGCCACCCAGTCTATAGCATTTTATTAAATCAGCCCAAAGAGTAAGACAATCTCTGTGTGTGTGTGTGTGTGTGTGTGTGTGTGTGTGTGTCTGAAAGATATAGAATCCCTCTGCTTGATTTTGAACTCATGTTATTTAATATGTTTATATTTTGCTTCTTTTACGTAACATTTGTGGAATAGGAATTCACTTATGTTGTATGTACAGCTCTAGTTCGCACATCTAACACGTGCTACATAACATTCATTCCTCTGAATGTGCCACAAATTATGCATCCATTCCACTATTTAATTTTCTTTGAGAAGGAATTTTGCTCTTGTTGCCCAGGCTGGAGTGCAATGGCATGATCTCAGCTCACTGCAACTTCCATCTCCTGGATTCAAGTGATTCTCCTGCCTCAGCCTCCCGAGTAGCTGGAATTAGAGGTGCCCACTACCATGCCTGACTACTTTTTTTATATTTTTAGTAGAGATGGGGTTTCACCATGTTGGTCAGGCTGGTCTCGAACTCCTGATCTCAAGTGATCCACCCGCCTGGACCTCCCAAAGTGCTGGGATTACAGGTTTGAGCCACTGTGCCCAGCCCCATTCCACTATTAATGGACATTTTCGTTTTTCTGGGTTGGGGCTATCATGAACGATTCTGCTATGAAAATTCATACGCATGTCACCTGGTTCACATTAACAAGAGTTTCTCCAGGGTGTACAGCAAGAAGTAAAATTACCATTACTAAATATTAGCAAAGTTTTTAAATTATATTTAAGAAATCCTTTACTATCATGACATAAAGGATTCAAATTATGTCCTAAATTCTGATAGCTTTGTCCTTCACATTTATGTTTTTAATCTATTAGCAATTGATTTTTTAGTATAGTGTGTGGTCAGGATATAATTTCATTTTTTAAGTTTGAACACTTATATGTTAGTGATTGTTACATACACTAATCTTATATTAACCCTTTGATAAATTAATATTTATGTTTTCAGTTTTATTTAGGTATGTGCCACTTATTTATTTCACTTGTTATTTCATCCATATGACAACTTTGTTTGGATTTATGTTTCTTATGCATGGAGTACATTCATGAAAGTTTTTTTCAGGTGGGTGGACTGATTTTTTTTCTGGGGGGTTGCATTCTTAAGAGATAGGTTTGTTTATTATGGATTTTGAGTTTGGCATTTCTTTGTAATTTTCAGTAATAGAGAAGTCGGTGTTGGTCTAACTTTTGCTTCTTTGGAGTTAATTTATCATCTCTGACTGCATTCAACAGCTGTTTGTCTTTCATATTCTACATGATATCTATGGTGTATCTAGGTGTAGATTAACTTTTATATTTCTTGCTTTGGATGTGGAGATTTTTGAGTTTACATAAAGTAAAATATTCTGAGTTATCAGCTCTTCAAATATAAAAAGTCTGTCACATTCTCTTTCTTCTCTCTGGAATTCTGATTAGATAAGTATTAGAATGTCTTGCTCTATTTTCCTCATCTATTAACCTCTCTTTCATATGTTTTATTTTTTTGTGCTTCATTCTGATTGGTTTCCATTAACCCATCATCTAGGACACTCTAGTTGTATTTAATTTACTGTTAAATAGATCATTCATTATGCTTGTAATTTCAATTTCCTCATTCTTATAATTTCCAGAATTCTGTTTGACAGTTTTTCAAATTTCTCTGTCATTTTCATAGTTTACTGTTCCCTGGGTATATTTTCTGGTTTGTCTTTAAGTTTTTTCACAGAATAAACATAGTTATTTTATAATCTGTGTCCGGTAGTTCCCATATCTGCAATCTTTGCAGGTTTGGTTTATGGCATTCTTCTTTCTACTAGATCTAAGTTTAATCTGAGTTTAGAGCTGTTCTTTTCTTCTTTGAGGGGCTCAGTTACTTTACCAAATTATTTAGGCCTTATATATAGTTTCTTTCCTCCAAGAGAGACTAGAATTTGCTTATGCTAGGTTTTTGGAGCCACTACCAGCAAAGGAATTCCTTTAGATATATGCCTTGATATATTTTTGCTACATCCAGGTAATAGGGGTTTGTTGCATGTCTATATAAAGATTGGCTAGTCATTACACCACCTTGTGAATTTTCCTTCTTTCCTGCTCTGCTCAGAATTAAATCTAATTTCCTGCAGAGTAAGGAGGAAGTGGAGAGCTTTACCTCTCCTTTCCACTTACGCTGTGAAGGTAGGCTCTGAGGCCCTGTCTTAAGCAGGGAGACTTAAGGCCTCAACTTGAGTGGACCCACGCTTTGGTTTTTGGTCATTTTCTCCTGGCAAGACCTTGAAAATGAATGCCAGTTTCTCCTGGTTCTACAAATAAAAAGGTGCAGTGTTCTAAATCCTTCAAATTCTCTCCTCCATGTAAATTTTGGCCTGATTATTTCTTACTATTGTGTTTATTATTTGATACTTTTAAAAATATTTTCAAGGTAATGTTTTCCAGGACATTTAATACTTTTTATAGAGAGAGTTTGCCCAGATACCTATAGAATTAAAAACATATGTATATGTTTAATACATAGACATACATATATACACATACATACACGTACGCATATGTGAAAACACTTATAAAATAATAAGGGCATTATGGATAAATGATATGTATGAAGTTTCACAAAAGAAGAAAGAGAAAGAAGAAAGAAAGAAAAGAAAGAAAGAGAAAGAAAGGAGGGAGGGAGGGAAGGGAAGGGAGGAAGGAGGGAAAGAGGGAAGAAAGGAATGAAGGAAGGAAGGAAGGAGGGAGGGAAGGAAGGAAGGAAGGAAGGAAGGAAGGAAGGAAGGAAGGAAAAAACAGGGAGGGAGAGAGGGAGGGAGGGAGAATGGAAAGTGAGAGAGAGAAAAAGAAAGAGCAAAATGCTAAATAAAATGTAAAATAAACGCTTAGCTCAGCCAGTATGGGCCTGGGTGGAGCGGGGGGAGAAATGCGTAGCTTTGCTCATTAGTAAAGCAGTGCCATGTAAAAATAAATAAATAATAGATATGTGTCAGATTGGAAAATATATAAAGTGGGGAAATAGGCACTTTCCTACCTTGTTTCAGAGGTGTACATCAATACAGAGTTTTAGGAATAAAATATAAAATAACTATAAAACTGTTAAGAATACTTACATGTCTAGCTTCTTATAATTTTAGAAATTTATCTTACACACACAGGTACTAGAGCAAAATATATACGCATTAGAATATTTTTGTAGCACTGTTTAATAGAAAAAAAAACAGAACTTCAGTGATTATCTGAGAGAAATACAGATTGAACATGCCTAAACTAAAAATTCTGCAAAAATACAAGTTTGAAATGCTCTGAAATACAAAATATTTGGAGTTCCCACATGACTCCACTAAAGGAAAATTCCACACCTAACCTCATGTAATAGGTTACAGTCAAAATGTGGTTAAAATTTTGTTTCGTGTACAATATTATGTAAAATATTGCACAGAATTACTTTCACACTAGATATTTAAGGTGTATTTAAAACATGAATAAATTTTGTGTTAAACTTGAGTCCTATCCCCAAGATATCTCATTGTGATATGCAAATATTCCAAAATCCAAAATCTGAAACACTTCTGGTCTCACACATTTCAGATAAGGGATATTCAGTCTGTAATTAAATATATTATGGCACTTCTTGTGCATAAAATACGATATTATGAAAACATTATAAAAATTTATTTATATTCAAATGTGGCAAACCCCCAAGATAGATTGAGATAGTTTGTTTTTCTTTAAAAAAAAAAAACAAAAACCAAGATGCAACACATACAAAATGTTCTCATATTTAAAATAATCTGAAAGGATACATAAAAAACTTAACAGGGTAGAAATGTCTGGAAGTCAGATAGGTATCTGGTTTGAAGAAAACACCTTTTCATTCTTAAACCTGTCTATACTTTATGAATTTTTCCCTATGAACATGTATTAATAAAAATTCATTAGAAGGAAAATCAGTAATATATGCAACATTTTAGACACGTGAACTCTCAGTATAATTGTAAAATAAAAACATTGAAAAAGTCTAAAAAATTGTGGTATTTCACTTCTTGTAATATCATGCTATCATTAAGTGCAACTTCATTTTTTCCCACAACACGGAAAATGCTCATGATGCAATATGAAAAATGTAGGATACACACACATATAGTATGACTTAAATATTTTTTACGAATATGAAAATAAGACAGAAAATGCACACATAGAAACTATCCCAAAATATTAACAGTCTTTCTGGATGGAAACATTTGTTTATTTTAATTTCCTCCCTATTTTTCTCTATTTTTAAAGTTTTTTTTACTAAAATATTCATTATTTCAATAATGTGTAGAAAACAAAACTATTACAAATAGGAGTGATTGTTTATAAATGTTTAGAGCCATAATAGAGGGCCCAATAAAAAGTTACTTATTGTCCCTAGAAAGCATCATCTTTCTATTTTTAACCTTTGTAAAAGTATACAAATAACAGTAAAACAAGAGGTGAAGTTACCCAACAGGACTGTCGTGTATTTAGAGCTTTCAACAAGCAAACTCGAGTTGATGCAAAGGCCTGACCTGAGAACGGTAATGCACATCTACTTGGAATTATGACTTACTTGCTGTTGTAGCAAAAGCATCAGAAAGCTGTTCAGTGTTTGGGATGAACACACAGAAAGATATATGTGAGGTATTACTAAAGTGAATGGAAGATAATAATAAGGATCATTTTTTAAAATACTGGTGCATGTTTCTTTAAAACAACAACATGTTCTGGTGTCTATAACTTTTTCCTTTCTGCTCAAGAAAAGGGATGATGGATTGGAAAACAACCAAATTAATACTTTTGTTGTTTTTACCCAGATGGGTGTTATGATACTATTTCCCTTCAGCTATTAAAAATGAAGAAAGAAAATAAGTAATAATATTGAAATATAAGCAACATATTAAAATATATAATATATATGTTTCTGATTAACAAAGCAGTCACAATTAGGAAAGTCTTTACCTGATTCTATGATACAGCAAGCTAAAATTTCATATGCATGTTCTCATTCTATTTGGAAACCACACAGTTCTGTTTCCTGGTTTGTAATTGTACAATATATTCTCTACAGAAGCACAGCCAAGTCCCCTCAAAATATGTCTCAGTTTTCTCTCTCTCTCTCTCCCTCTCTCTCTCTCTCTCTGTGAGTGATACAAGTCTCCAAAACAAAAATAAACCTCCTATTTATTATTTTTTATCACAAGGCCTGATAAGTACCCTTAGGCAAAAGTAGATTTGTCAACCATAACTCATAACTCAACAAGTCGGCCAAAATATTTTATTTTAATCTGTGAGTAGGCATATGTAATTTTTTAAGTGTTCAAGAAAGAATGCTCTCATCTTTAGTATTTGTAATTGGATCTAGTTATTTTCCATTAATTTTCATATGAAATATCATTAATCACAGCTTTTCTGACAGCTCAATTGCTTGCATGCAGAGAAATTCTTTGAAGCCTAATGTTAGTACTCTTTTACCTGCTTCAGGGAAATTTTAAGACAATAAACATATATTCACCTGACGAAAAAAGTCTATCTTCAGTATGAAGAGGGCTTAAGGAACATTTGAGGCAAGGGGACTCTTGAGACAAACAGACCCAAAAGCTTCCCGACCCAGGTTGTTAAGACTTTAGAGAATGGTTTTGTTGCTCCCTGAGAAGGGAATTTTCTACTGTCAGAAATGCCTGCATCCAGAATTCATAGTTCACAATTGAATATTAATTATTTATATAATTTCCTTGACAACATAGAAATAACTTATATTTCTTATATATTTCTCATTGCATACACTGTAACGAGTTCATAGTTTTGAACAAATAACCTCAAGAGTTGAATTAATTATTTAATTTGACTTTTTGCATTATGTACTTTTTGCTTCTCTCAAATATTTAGAATAATCTAAAATTGCGTATATTTATTTTTATTATATTTCATAGTCACATTCACCAATTTAATAGCTTCCCATTGCCTCATATACTCATTAAAAGTTTTGTAAAAAAAGAATTCATTATGAAATAAATTTTTATGATTAATGAATGAATGAATAATAAATGAATGAGATTTTTGAAATAATATAAGACACCAATATTATCCTTCCTTCAGTGACTTTAAAAATAAGAAAAATACAGTAAGGCCTAATTACTCTACTTTTTGAAAAATATATATGTATAATTTTAGACACTTGAAATAAACAAATATTTTTATATTTATTGATCAATTTTTTCTCTAAGAGTGAAATTTTGCAAATGATCCACTATTATGTCTCTGTTTAGTGGGGTTGGGGGAGGAATGAGTTTTAGGAAAGTTTTTGAAACTGGTTAAAAAATCTTTATTAATATTTACATAGTACTTAACTGGCTGAACACTCTTAACTTGAAAACCATTTTTCTATAAATGTATATATATGATTCTTCAAAAAATGTTTACTTTTAGATGAGGAAAACATGAAGAAAAATATTTGAAAATGTTAATCAAAATATTATTTTAGAATCATGATGCTTTCACCGTAGGATAACTTAAAATATAGTTTGCATATATTCCCTCTTGCTCCTATTGTAGTTACTTTATTTGGTAGTTTATTTAAAAGTATTTGTATATCTAAAACTGACTTGCTGCCAATATATTAAATAAAATGTGGTAAACATTGGATATCTAAGGTTCATGTCCTATGTTGTAGGCAAAGATAAGAATGACATAGAAGATCTCCATAATTAAGTGTAAAGGAGCCTAATTATCCTTAGAAAAGAAGGAAATGTAACAGGTTAAAATAATTTAAATGTATTTACTAAGAAAACCTAGCCATGATAATAATTTTTGGATTTTAAAAAGTCTTACCTTTCTCTATAAAGCATATCCAATTAAGATCAAAGTTTAGAATTTTGTTTTAGGATTTAAAAACATTAGTATTTACAATATTTTAGTATTTACAATATTTTTAAATTTTACTTATTTTTAAATCTACAATATTTTTAAATATTTTAAAAAACATTAGTATTTACAATATTTTAGTCAACTAGTAGAAAAAGAAAAGAGATAAGCTTATATGTTAATTTGATGCCAGAGCAGATTGATTTTTATTTTTGAAAAAAGCTTCTTAATCGAATGGTTTTAAATTGTCACAAGTTGGGGAGGGGGAGATTATTTTTCTTATCTTGGTATTATTGGACTACTTTTCTTTTTGACATGCAATAAAATTTCCCCATAAACAAGAAAAGAAAATAGAGTTCTTAGCATTCTGTAGCAAGATCCAATATTTTCCTTCCTTTGCAAAAAAATCATACTGGGACCCAGATGGTCAAATGATCATTCTGCACATTGTACCTATTTTCTCAGGTATCTAAAATATATTCACTGCTGGTAATGCTAGACTTCTAGTATCTTGATAAACTAAGAATGTTTCACGTATGTGTAACCAATACTTTAGAGAATATTAGGAAATAAAAGAAGCCAGTATCTTATCAGTCATGGAGACTTTTCAACATTTTTAGAAGTGAACAATTGATCAAGTTATAGCAGGTTCATTGTAAATAAAATATTCTTATACATTCCCATCAGTGCTTTACTTTTAAGGGAAAAACAGAGACCATTTGGAGTTTTATTGTGAATGTTTTGGTTATATAGAAGGATCTTTCTATAGAAGCACATTCAGATGACTCTTTTCTTGATCATTACCTTTGAGAAAGAAGGCTGTTTTCTCAAGGCAGTGAAAGATCATGCAGATTAATGTGTGCCCTATATGATAACAGTAAACTTGGCTAGATTTCATTTGAGAATTTCAGTACAGGTGGGCCTTTGTTAATGTGACTTGTACCAACTGTTTTTAAACTCTTGAGAGAAACAAAGACAAAATCAGCTCCAATGCAGCAGAAACCTCATGGGAATCTTTAAACTCATTAAAACTCAAAGGTACTTGGATCTATAGAGAAAAAAAACATTCTTTCAAATGAACAAGCTGTGTTTAATCTTAGGCAATAATTTCTTCAGCATCAAGGAAAAAAGAAAACAATTACTATTGAAAAATTACTGTTTAAAAATGGGAGAGGAAAAAGAAAAGGATTTCTTTGGCAACAAAAATTTTACTACATTTACGTTTTAATAAAACATTATATTTTGGTTTTTACCCTTCCAAAATCACAATTTTTATCCATCTGATCATATCTTGAGTTAATATTTAGTAAGAATCATGTTAGTTTAATACTATGTAGCCAAGAGTTTAATCATACTTTTGAAAAGTGCTTTAGCTCCTCAGGGCACTGTACACAGTCCCTAGCACAAGTCTAAACCATGGTTATTGTTACCAAGATGATAACTAGTAAAACAAAAATACATCAAAACTTGATCAATCCAGTTTAACAGCTTCTGTCCTTGATAACTAAGTCACTCTCAACTATTTAAAAACAAATGGGCCTAACAGCTATGGCACGAGCAGGAACTATTATTACTCAGTACCAGATATATTAAATGTTACATAGTCGTTTCAGATACTTTCAGAAAATGGCTTAGTGTATGGGAGATAAAAATCCTTTGGGTTCAAAATACAAACATAGGAATCTATTGATCATTCTAGTAGCTAGTAAGTCAGCCTCAGATTTTTTTCTAAAACTAGAATTGATTAGGATCAAATTTTTCAGAAATTCAACAATTATTATTATAGTTATGATTATAGATGCCAAATTGCAAAGCCTCCACAGGTACTAATATCCTGAGCATAGCTATTGCCTAATAAAGAGCTCTAGGATATCATATAGTTTTTATTATACAAAGTTTAGTGGTTTATTACACTCTTAAATCAGATGGTTAAAATGAAGTCTCATGATACAGAAAACTATTTTTAAGCCATCTAGTCAAAGAGAGACCTAATTGTCCTTGTTTCTATGCTTTATTCAGTGCTCATTTGAATGCTGTCCAACATACTTACACCTGCAAATAAATTGTGTAATTTTGGTCAAATGTTAAGGGAAAGATAATCCTTTCTCATGCAATGAACTATGGATTCTTCTGTAAATATATAACATTCTTGCTAACTTTACATTTATGACAAGAAGTTAAAGTCTGAGTCTTAATAATGCAAACACTTGAACATCTAAACAGAAATGGAACTGCAATAATTCTTAATGTATTTTTTTTTAGTTTTTTTTTTTTTAATCAGAGTACCTTCTTTAGTTCATTATAGATTGAGAATCTAGGTAAATTTGTCATCAATTTACTATCTTTTTTCCTAATGCTTAAAGTTTACTTTCATCTGGTAAAGTCATTTTTCTTTAGGTTTATGAACTTAAGTATCAGCGGAAATTTCCTGGTTATGAACTAACCAGGAAAGATTGTGCATTTTTTTGTTTCTGGTTTATTCTCAACTCAATAAGTACAGGCATCTATTACTCTGCTATGTAGCATCTTTTATGTTTATATTTTGCATCACAGGTGACCTATGTCACAGGAAACTATGACATGTCATGAGCCAATCTTTTTCTTAGTAAACTATCACAGGTCATAGGCCAATCTTTTTCTTAGTAACCACCAAAAGAACCAATGAACAAATGGCCACTTTTTATGAGGGAAGTTTCTAGAATTGGGAAAGAAGTGTTCCCTGGACCTAGCAGATGGTGGAGTCTGTACTCAGCAATATTCTTCTGATTATAATTTGAGAGCTCTACATAACAGGGTGTTTATTTTCTTTGACAAAACTGAGAAACTTGAAGAATAAAACTGGACTAGAAAATGATTTGATCCAAACACTAAATAATTTTTTAAATTCTAAAACTCTTCATGATTCTTTCCCTCTAAGTTTCAACTTAAATTGAGAGTTTTATTTTTCTCAGTATGGACATATGAATGTAATACTTTCGTACCTAGAAAAAAATCCTTCATTATGATTTATAACTTATTGTATATTAATGATTGAATTATCACCATGCAATTTATAGTGCAGTGACTTTTAAAATGTGGTGAATTAGTGGTTGTAATCCTGTATATATTTTAGAGTCACATATATTATCTGTCAGTTCAAAATCTGAGAAATTATTTTCAAATTAGAATTGTAATGGGAATTCATAACATTAATTCAAATCTACTTCAAAATGATTGGTATTTCAATATAAAAATATTGTCTATCAAGTTCTTGAAACAAAATATTCAGGAATATCAGTAACAAACAGTCACACAAATCACTAATCATTCTTTACTATTTTTAGATATATATGTGTCTTATATAAGCCTTCTTAAATTTAATCTAAAATGTTAATGAGTAAAAAAAATCTCATTCTCTCTGGAAATCAAATAATTTTTCTTAATTCATGAAAAGATAAAGCCTTTTAACAGGCTGAAGCTGATTTTAAACTCATGTCTTATGAACTGGTGGATTTCTTCCCAACACACTGGTTGTCATATAGATGGAAACTTTGCTTTTTCTAATCCAGACCCATACTTATTTTGCATTTTTTTGACATCTCCAGTTTAGCAAATAATCTGATTCTGCCTAAAAATCTTTAGAAGATTTGATGTCTCCAAAGCGTTTTGTCAGCCAGGATCACTATAGTTCATGAACTATTGAAATCTGTGAGCTTTGAATCTCTTCACAGCCATCATCAAATTGTTCAGACATATGACTGAATTAGAGAGTTTAAAACTACAGCAATGGCCATGGTTGATCACATTTTAGGAAAATCCTTTTTCTTTTAATAGGATAGAAATATAGAAAATGTAATCTGTCATAAGATTAAAAAGGAAAAAATAAAAAATAAAAAAAGAAATATAGAAAATGGACCTGTATATCATAACTATATTATACAAATCACAATTAGTGATTTAAATCTCAATAATACACAATCACAGTGGCAACTCTCAAATTGGATGCAAACACACCACTGTATATCATGTATACATACATACATAAAATCATATTAAAAATGTATATCCAAAAATTATTCATTAGAAAGAACATATTACAATTCAGACAAGCTATGATTCAAAACTATATTTATTCATTACTCAGTTTTTGGTCTTGGATTCTTTACTTAACTATCTCCCCTCAATCTTACACTTTCTAAAATGGAAAAAATAATACTTATATCTTTAGTCGTGTAGAAGAATTGAATAAAACATATGTAAACACCAAACCCTGCATCTTCACAAAGTAGGGGCTCAATAAAAGGAGGCTACTTTTATTTTATATGCATGTAATTTGTTCTAGGTAACACATAAAAATAATAATCAAAGATTATTGTTTCCTTGGCCATTAATACAGCAGCTGACATTGGACACACAAGTATAACATTTAATATTAACATATAAGAAGCACCTTAATATGTTTGCAAGCTAATAATTGTACTATTGTATACCCATACCCTTAACAAAATGTCTCAGGTTTCAATTTTTTAATAGACTATGTCTGCTATATTTTTAAAAATACTAGTCAGTTTATCAAATTAAAAATAAATAAGGGGAGAGAGTAAAGAAATCAATCAATACATTTTTTTAAAAAACCCTCAAGGGATTGGTATTGTTCTTATATTAAAATATAATACTTCGTTACTAAATTTTGCACTTTCTGTGTTTATAGACCCAATCTTCACATATGAAGATGGTGTCCTCATTGCATATGACATCCTCAATGTCTTCAAATGTAATGTCAGTAATTTGTGGCCAAATGTTTGCTCAGGAAGCCACAACTTTATCCCAGGACTTTATATGAGTAAAATTTTCTACATAATCCATATCCTATCATAATCGTAACAAATTTTTAGTCTACTTTTGGAAATAATTGTAAATCTAAAAGGAGTAAAAGAGGCAATTTAAGATAAAATGGCAGTAATTATAAGGGTGTTACATAAAATTCTAAGTGCATCTGCACTGTCTAGTGTAACTACATCTGGGTTCTAAACTAACAGAGCAGATTATAATTGCAAAAATAAAAATAATGCAGCCTACGTCCTGCAAAGATGAGTGTTCATAAATATTTCTTGCAGTTCATTCTTTTATAAAAATATTGCTTCAGAACAGGTTAAATACAGAATCTAATTACTAACTGCAAAACATGTTTATAAAATATGATACTTAGTTTTTCCACTTGGACAGGCAAAGTGGTTATCTCTTTGCAAAATCACAGGGCTTGAGTTAGAACAGGCTCACTAGTTCTGTTGAAAATCAATGAAAACCAAATAAAGTATCTGAAAAAATTGTGGAAATCTCTAAATAATGCTGTGATTATATGAAATCTCCTATTTTATTCTCTTAAATATTGATATAATATCCTTTTCATAAAGAAATTTTGCTTTTGAATAGCTTTTAAAAAATAAATTTTGTTTTATGAAACGTCAGTAACTCTAATTGTAAATTAATAGCTTTACATTTAGAAAATATCACAAGGAGACAATTTTCTCTACTCCACCTTAGCTTTGGCCTCAGTCAACCACAGTTTGGCTGACTGGTCCGTTTCGTGATGACAAACTTTAGCATGTCACCATTGCTTAATTTAATAGTTAACAAACAAACTCTTCTGGGAGGTAGGAATGTCACAAACGTCTATTTTCTATATAATGCACAATATTTTCTTTCTTAAGAACTGACTGTTTTGTAATAATCTGTTTTGATAATAGGTACACATAAGTACTGTGTTAAATATTTTTAGTCATGATAGAGTATGAACATATGGGTAGAGTGTGGGCTTTGTCTAATTATATGCATTATACGATTTGCTATTATTGGGGACCATCTTCCATTCATTTAATAAGGCTTTTGCAAATTGGCAGATAGCATTTGGGCTAAAATACACACAAGATATTTACAATGAAAAAAGAAAAAAAAAAACTCCTCTGCCTTTTCTCTCGTGTAGAGCAATTTGTCAAGTAATTAGCCAACCTAATTAAATTTTTGTAGCACTAATCAAACGAATATGCTAAAATTTTCTTTGCACAGCCAGTTTGCTGTCTGCTTGCATTTAACTTGATGGTTTGAAAGGGGCCCTCCTCTGTCTGCCACTCCACTTAATAACCTAATTTGCATTTTATATTGGTAAATCAAATTAAGCACCAGTGGCTTTTAGTATGATTGACTGTGGTCAGGCCTGTTCAGATGGGACTTTTTCACTGAAAATTAGGCACATTTTAATATGACTAAGGCTGTGCTTTCTGTGTTCAGCAAACTGCATTCACTCAGCTAATTAAAAGTGCTCGCTTCCCCCACTCCCCCTGCTCATGATAGATTTATCCAGCTGGTGTGTCCATTTTCTTTGTACAATTTCTCGGTGGAAGTTTTTATTCTTAAATATAATAAGATTGTCTAAGCAACACTTCAAGTCAATTTGCATGAAACATATAAACAATACTCTGTTTAAGAGGGAGGTGCATCTGTTTGTAAATACAGGTTCTTGTGAGGGCTTACAGGTTTTAGCTTATCTATTGAGCAACCTCCAACTTGGAACATTTTCACTGATTGGTATATTAATAGCAACAATGTTGATGAATCATATATTATGCCAAATTAAAGAAGACTTCCTACTTTGTTTTTTTTTTGTTGTTTTTGTAAGAAAGCTGTATACATTTTTAATGAGAAATGATGAAATAAACACAAGCTTAAAATCCTTCCTCTTACCCAATAAAAGCAAGATTCATTCCTAGTGAGAGTTAACATATATTTCATCATAAATGGGTATTATCTCCAGTCTACAAATGAAACACAGAGGAAAATGAGACACAGAGAGATTAAGTGACTTGTCCATTAAAATGAGAAGAACTGAGATTTAATTCTAGTTTTCTTGACTTTCAATCTGTCTTCCTCCTAATATCCCAGTCCTTTTACCTGAATCCTAACACCAACCACTTTGTTACCTAAATATTTGCCATATCTCATTGAGAAAAATTACAAATTCCCTTACCTTAGAATTTTAGACTCTATAATACTGAATAAAATTATTCTTTCCACATACTTCTCACAACACAGCTTTTACGTGCAGTAGTAGAACTATCAAGAGCTAGTTTTATATTTCTTTAGTAATACTGTATATACCCAATCATACTTTTAACAAAAGCAACAAAAAATCTCCTTGTCCGCCAAACCTATACTTGTCATAAAAGAACACTTTAAAAATTGGGAAAACTAATGTTCTAAATATCAAATTAACCTGAATCATTAGCAAGTGAGTCAGAAACATCCTTCTCACACTTGTAGAACAACATCTTTAGCTTGGGACTACTTTATTATATAGCCCCAGGTAGCTTTGCAGACGGATGGAAGAATGATGTATGCATTAAGCATCCTAAGAGTAAACAACAAAATTATGCCTGGGAACATAAAGGAAAATGTGCTGTGTTGTCTAACCATTATCTTATACTCTTGACTTTTTCTAACAGAAGTTGGAGATAAATGCACTAATACCATGCTCCAACTATCTTAAAACTGAACATTAAGATAAATCTTTAATTAGAAAGAGAACAAATTTTATGGAAGAAATGGAGCCAAACAGCAATCATCAGAGGGATGCTTGGATTTTCCATTTAATTTTAATTAAGGTAATGATGCACATGTTCTGAACTTCAGTTCAGTTCATTTTTTAATAAAGGATTGGTCATAATTCTGAAAGAAAACTCAAGAAATTATCTGATGGCAGTGCTTGCCCTAAATGAAGGCCAAATTTCAAACTCCTAAGTCTCTCAGGTCTCCAGAAATTGATTTTGGTAAAATGTATATGTATAGGTTTATGCCATTTTACCACATGCTTAGATTCTTGAACCACAGCCATAATCAAAATACTGGGCAATTTGATCACCATGAGCTCCCTCTTGCTACTCTTTACATTCGCAGCCTGTCCTGTCTGTTCATTTCCTTCCATCTCTATACTTTGGAAACTGCTAATCTGTTCATCTCTATAATTTTGTCATTTCAAGAATGTTATATAAATGGAATTTTGCAGCCTGTGACTTATTGAGATTGGCATTTTTGCAATCAGATTAATGCTCTTGAGATCCAAGTTGTTGTATGGTAAGGATATACCACACATTGTTTAAGTAATTACCCAGGGAAAACCATTTAGCTTTTTCTAATTTGGGGCAATTATAAATATAGCTTCAATGAATATTCATGTACAAGTTGTGTAAACATAAATTTTCTTTTCTCTGGAAAGGAAAGTGTTGGCAAGTGTATATTTACATTTTAAGAAACTGCCATACTGTTTTCCAGAATTTCAGTACCATTTTGCTTTCCCATCATTGGGAAAATGGATCCAAGAGATCCATTTTCTCCACCTCCTCATCAGCATTTGGTATTGTCACTCTTTAAAAATTTTTAGCTGTTTTAATAGACATATAGCTCAGTAGTCCCCTTATCCGTGATTTTTCTTGCTCTAGTTTCAGTTACCCATGGTTTTAGTTAATGATGTTCCAAAAATATTACATGGATAATTCCAGAAACAAACAATTCATACATTTTAAACTGCATATCATTCTGAGATGTGTGATGAAATCTCAAGCCAACTTGCTCATCTCTTCCCAGGACATTATTCATCCCCTATTCCAGCATTTCCACACTGTATGTGCTATCAGCCCATTAGCTATCTCAGTTATTGGCTAGCCTGTTTCTCTTATTGCATTGCTTGTGTTCAAATAACCCTTATTTTATTTAAAGTGGTTGCAAAGTGCGAGTAGTGATGCATACTGTTATGCTTGTTCTCTTTTTTATTAGTTATTGTTATTCTCTTACTGTGCCAAATTTATACATTAAACTTTATCGTAAGTACATATATAGGAAAAAACATTATATATATAGTTTATATATAAACTATATACAAAAAATTATATACTATATATATTGTATATATATATATATATACATAATTACTATGTTGAGTTTTGCAATCCACAAACACACTATATACCACTACTTATTTTGATCTTCTTTGATTTCTTTTATCATTTTATACGTTTCAGTATGTAGCTCCTATATGTGCTTTGACATGTTTTCAGACACCCCTAAGTAGTTTTTTTGTGCTTATGAATGCATTATATTTTTAATTTTGTTTTCCACATGTTCATTATTAGTGTGTAAAAGCATAGCTGATTTTTGAGCATAGACCTTATATCGTGTGACCTTGCTTAACTCACTTATTAATTCTATGAGATTTTGGGGAATTCCTTGGAAATTTTTATAGACCATCATGGCATATATAAATAGGAATGGTTTTATTTCTTCTTTTCTGTTTTATATGCCTTTTATTTCCTTTTAATGCCTTATTCCACTGGCTAGAACTTCCAGTACAATGCTAAATATCAGCAATAAAAGTGAACGTCTTTGCCTTGCTCTGAATCTTAAGAGGGAAAGCATTCAGGCTTTTAGTATTGAGAACCACGATAGCTGCAGGGTTTTTATAGTTGTTCTTCATCAAGTTGAGACAGTTCCACTTTATACCTAGTTTTCTGTAAGATTTTATCATGAATAGGTGTTAAATTCCTTAAATAATTTTTCTGCGTCAATTGATATCACCATGTAATTTTTCTTATTTGGCATGTTAATATAATAAATTACACTCACTGATTTTCAAATATTGAGCCAGCTTCTCATCCCTGGTATCAAATCCGATCAGCTATGGTATGTAATTCTTTCTATATATTACAAAATTTAATTGCTAATATTTTGTGATGGATTATTATTCTATAAATTGGTAATAATAATCCAAGAATTGGTAAGTAGTTTTTTTTTCTTCTTTATTTTTTGTACTATCTTTGGTTTCAGTATCAAGGTAACATTGGCTTTATAAAATACATCTGTAGTGTTATCTTTCACTTACATCTTTTGGAAAAGAATGTACAGGACTGATGTTAATTCTTTAATGTTTGGCAGAATTCTCCAGTGAAATGATCTAGGCCTAGAGATTTCTATTTTTATGCATTCTTAAATTAAGAAGTCAGTAACCTTAATAGTTATAGGATTATTCAAATATAAATTATCTAATTCACTTTGGATAAGTGATGATAGTCTGTGTGTTTTTAGGAATTGTTTTTATGTCATATAATTTGTGAAATGTATACGTTGAGTTGTTCATAATATTCTCTTATCCTTTTGATGTAAAATAGTTCAAAGCAACAGCGCTTGGTTATTTTTTCTTTGTTTTTCCTGATACTGATAATTTGTGCCTCTCCTTCTCTCTTTATCAGTTTTGCTAGATGTACAGTCAGGGTTCTCCAGAGAACCAGAACAAACAGGGTGTGTAAATATATACAGAAAAACATTTATTTGAAGGAATCAGTGCACACAATAGTGGAGGCTGGTAAATCCAAAATCTGCAGGGAAGGGCAGCAGACTACAGACCCAGGCATGAATCTACATTGCCATCTCAAATTTGGAGGTAGCCCGGAGGCAGAATTCTTTCTCCTTGGGGACCTCAGTCTTTTCTCTAAAGACTTTCAACTGATTGAATGAGGCCCAGCCATATTATGGATAGGAATCTGCTTTACTCAAAGTATACTAATTAAAATGGCAATTACTTCTAAAAAAAATACCTTCACAGCAACATCTAGACTGGTGTTTCACAGAAAACTGGGTACCAATTTCACTGATTTCTGTTTGTGTCTTAACAATGTGATTCCTTCTTGCTTTGATTTATTTTGCTCTGATTTTTCTACGTCCTTGAGATAAGAGATTAGGTTATTTATTTGAGATCTTTCTTTTTTCTAATATAAACATTTAGTGCTATACATTTTCCTCTCAACGCTCTTTAATTGGATCCAACAGATTTTGATATATTGCATTTTCACTGTCATTTATTTCAATGTGTTTCTGTTTAATTTCCCTTTAAACTTTCTCTTTGGCCCATGGATTATTTTGAAGTTTGTTGCTTACAAGTGTTTGGAGATATTCTCATTATGTTTCTGGTTTTGATTTCTATTTCTATTTCATTGTGATTAAATAACAAGCTTTGTAAAATTTTAATTCTTTTAAATGTGTTACGAATTGTTTATGGACCATTATATATTCTATCTTGGTATGATTTCATCTGTACTTGAAAGGAGTATGCATTTTGCTGTTGTTGGGGGAATGTTTTATAAATGTTGATTAGATCCTGACAGTTGTTGGTATTACTTAGTTCTTCTATGGCCTTGCTAATTATTTTCTCCAGTTGTATTATTAATTATTGAGAGAATCATGTTGAAGTATCCAGCAACAATTTTACATGCTGTGTCTCTCCTTTAAGCTCTGATCGGTTTTGCCTTATATATTTTGCAGTATTGTAGTTTGGTTTATACAAAACACAATGACTGTTTTCTTAGTGGATTGACACTTATTATTATGTAATGTTCATTTCTGTCTCTCGTAATTTTCTTTGCTTTGAAAGCTACATTAACAGATATTCATATAAGTGATACTTCTTTCATTGATTGATATTTACATTGTAATATCTTATATTTATACTTTTATTTCCAACCTACCTATATTATTATACTTGAAGTGAGTTTCTTTTAGACAGCATACAGTTGGGTGAGTTTCTTTTAGACAGCATACTAAAAGAACGTTGTGTGTGTGTGTGTGTGTGTGTGTGAGTGTATGTATGTGTAAACTACTTAAATTTAATAAAATTATTGATATGTGAGGGTTTAAGTTTGCTACGTCATTTTTTCATGTCTGTTTCTTCTGTTTCACTTTACTATTCCCTTTTTCATGTTTTCTTATGAGGTACTTGAAAATTTATTAAATTCTATCTTAACTTTATCATATTTTTAGTGTATCTCTTTGTATAATTTGTTAGTAGTTTATGTATGTGTGTATATAAACACACAAATTATACAAAAACATATTTGTGTATATATGGATATATTTGTATGTATATGTTTATGCATATACGTATTACAAGTATGTGTGTGTGTGTGTGTATATATATATATGGATATATATATATAAAATCACATTCACTGCTGTCAACATTTTACCAGGTGTTACAAAGTATAAAAACTTTCTTTCGCTGTCATCACTTCACCCTCAACATATGTTAAGAACCATGACAAATAATGCTATAATTTTGTCCCAATGATTCAGAATAATTCTGAAAACTCAGGAAGAAAAAGATAGTTTACTCTACCTATCTATCTTTTCACTATTTTCTTTCTGCCTTCTTCTTAATGTTTCAATTTTTTTATTTGATCATTTTCTTTCAGTTTCATGAATCTCCTTTATCCATTCTTTTAGCCTAAATTTCATTTGCTGGCTACAAATTCTCTTCCCTTTATTTTATCTGAGATTGTTTTGATTTCCTATTAATTCCTGAAGAATCTGTTCCCTATATATAGAAATCTGGCTTGACAGTTTTTTTCTTTCTGCACTTTTAAATTGTTGTAGCATTATTTCCTTCTGGCCTCATGGTTTCTGATGAGAAATCTTCTGTCATTCAAAGCATTTTCCTTCTATGGGAAAGGGCTCAATTTTTCTCACTACTTTCAAGATATTTTATATTTCTTTGGTTTTCAGAACTTTAGTTATGATGTGTCTTGGCATAGATTTTTTGTTTTAATCCTACTTGGTGTTTGCTCAGCTTATTGGATTTGTAGGTTGATATCTTTCAAAAAATTTGAGAAATTTTAACCTATTACTTATTTGAATACTTTTCAGATCCACCCTCTTTTCTTCTCTCTCAGGAATCCAATAACAAGGATATTAATCTTGCAGAATAGTTCCACAGTTTCTAGTTTTTTTTCTTTTTTTTTTCTTGTATATTTTCTCACTGCTGTTTAGATTGAGTAATTCTATTATTCTATCTTCAGGCTCATTGGTTCTTTCCTCTGCACTTTGCATCCTGTTGTTGAGTTTTTTATTTCATTCATTATACTTTTTAGTTCTGAAATTTTATTTTAGTTCTTCTTCAGATTTTCAATTTTTTGCTGAGACTTTCTATTTTTGTATATGTGTTTATTTCAAGTACTTGCCTAAATACTTGATGAACATTTTTTATGATAGATGCTTTAAATTGCTTGTCAGACAAGTCTACCATTTATTGTCTCAGTGTTGACATCTGTTGATTGGTTTTCCTCTTTTCATTTGAAATTTTCCCTGCTCATAGTATAAAGAGTAATTTTTAACTGAAACTTGGACATACTGGGTGTGTCATGAATCTCTGGATCTTATTTAAATATTTTGCTTTAGCAGACCGTTTTTTGACATTAACATGGGAAGTGAGAAGTGACTGAGTTATTGCCACTTGGGTGTGGAAGTCCAAGTTTCCATCTCAGCTTCCTTCGACACCTAGAGAAGTGCTGCTAATTATTACTGGTCAGGAGTGAGAGTTCTGGCTCCCTACTAGGCCTCCATTGATACCACCCTCTGAGAAGGAGAGGAGCTCCTTGTTATTCTTTCCCATGTGGCCTCCACTGACACCACGGGGAAAAGCCCTCATTACTGTGGGATGGTGATGAAAGTCCTGACTCTCCACTAGGTTTCATCTAACATGACACTAGCAAAGCAGGAGTGTGGTGCCCTGTTACCTTCTGTTGGGAGAAGTCCGGAATCAGTGCGCAGTCTCCACTGACTCTCTCCTCTCTCTCTCTCTCTATCTCTCTCTCTCTTTCTCTCTTTCTCTCTCTCTGTCTCTCTCTCTCTCTCTCTCTGTCTCACACACACACACACACACACACACATATTTTTGAGTTAAAGAGAAAGACCTAGTTTTGCACTAAAGAATTCTTCATACTCTGATACAATAACAGCCTGTCTTAAACAAAAAAAATAATTGAGAATTTCATCCTTTTTCTCTGTTCTGTATTTCCTGACCTTCTTTCTTGTTCTCTTCAGGCCCATTGCTCTTAACAGAAGTGTTCATATATGAGCAATATGACTAATTGTGGAATGAAAAGCTAAATCCCAGGTAAACAAACTGTAGGTAATACTGAGCACACGGAGAAAATATTTTGAAGGGCAGAGTCTTCCTTGTCCCTTTGATGTCATCCTCTGTAGACAGTAAACAATTCTAGTAATGGAACTACTCCACTTAGAACAATTCATGAATGATAAGGAACTCACTATGTGTTGTTGAGTTAAAATATCTTTGTTTTTTTTTAGTCTGAAACCATTATAGGAATATTCCAAAGTTGTGAAATTACAAATGTGTTCATTACATTGAGTTTACTTTCTAAACAACAAAATAAGTTTATTGCAAAGTGATAGAATAGACATTGAGTCAATAAGGGACAGATGATACAAAGAAAGAAATGTAAGATGGATGAAGCAGAGGTCTATCAGAGAAACGACAGAACTGAGAAGCATTAACGTCATTGGGTGAACTAGCAAAATGACAGCATCATAGAGAAGGCAAGAATCTCTGCTCTCACTAGGGATGAAGTATGAAGGCCTATTTTTGTTGTTATTTACTTGAAACACAGAAACACTATCATCTTTAATCTATATGAGATTTCTCTTTTTTATGATTCTTTTCTTTATTACCAAAAATAACTTCTACACACATTTCATTTTCATGTAATACAGTACTTGGAAATACATATATTCTTGAATAATGTAAGGCTGTTTTATATAAGGCTGTATTTTGATTCCAGATTTATCAGTCTGTAAATGTTTTATTTCTTGTATTTTTTTACCCATCACTTTAAGATCTATCCATTTTGCTGTATATTTTTCTAGTTTATTGATTGTAGCTCCTTCATGACATCATATTGTTTGCATGTACCTCTTTTTTCACTTATTTGTTCCCTTAGTGATGGAAATCTAGTTTGTTTCTACGTCTTTGCTGGCACAAAACATATGACAATTAGTTATGCAAAGATTTCTTTCAAGTAAATACCCAACAGTGTAATATGACTGGATCATAGATTGGATCACAGATTATATATATACTTAACTTCATCAAAATCTTTAAAATGTATCTCATAAAGAATTATATCATCCTCTCTTTCCTCAGCAAGTAGATAAGGAATTGTCTTTTCCCATATCCTGGACAATATTGGTGCTGACTTTCTAATTTTCAATAACTGGATGCATATAAATGTCCATTTGTTGTTGTTAATTTACATTTATCTCATTAGCTGTGTGATTAATCCTTTTTTCATCTACTTGTGAACGATTTGGATTTTGCTTTTTTTCTTTTTACAGTTTTTCTAGTCATTTTTTTTCTTATTGATTTGTATGAGTCATATTTAGGAATTAAATCTTTGTCAGTTTAAGAAGAATGCAAATGTATTCTCACTGCCTGCTAGCGGTATTTTCAACTCTGCTCTTTTCTGAAAAAAAGTCCTTAATTTTGATGTGTTCAGTCTCCTATATTTTCCTCATGGTATTTCTTTGCGTGTCTCATTTAAGAAATTCTTTACCACAAAATTATAATTCTTTATAATTTTATTTCTTCACGCTGTATTTTTCATTTACCCTAATTATTCCTTTTTATTTCTTAAAAAGTTATTTTTCTTTTATAATAAGCTGGCTATCCCAAAATCATCATATCTGCAGCCTTAAATAAATATTCTAGTGGCACAATAGAAAAACAGAAAAATATGAAATTATGGGATGTTTTTTTAATCCCGTAGTTAAGCCAAAACAGAAACTAACCTAATAGGATAATCATAGCAAATGAAGGGATGGAATATAGTTGATTATGTTTTGAATTATTAGTAGATAATTTCTGTTTCAGAAAGCAAATATTTGTTTCTTTCCTACTTTATACCACTCTAGAAAAGATCATTGCATCTTAAACTTTTACATAGTCAAAATTAGTGTCGAAATGAGAGACAAATTTGAATGATTCCAGTGAAAAGATTTTTTAAAGAAAAAGAAAACTATTATCTGTATATTTTGGATTTAAGAGAGTAATTTGGGATTTCATTTATTAAGACAATTACTTTGGTTCATTATTTTCTTTTACATATGTAGATCTGGGCTCCAAGGAAGAGATTTTTATATGTCAATTTGAGCAAACTTTCTAATGCCTTAAATTCATCACCTGAAGTCTAACATTTTACTTCTGACTCAATTCCCCAGACATATTTTAGCCCTGCTAATGGAGTTATTTACCTATATAGACCAAGTCTCAAAGTCAGAAAGTTCACAAGAATTAGAAACTTTAAATAATATGATCTAACTATATACATTATTCGAGAAGGAACTGAGGTAACTCTATATACTAGGTTTTAAAAAAGAAGATTGTATCTGATACACACAGTAATGAGGAAAAAAAGTATTTCACTTCAATTATCTGAATAATTGGCTACATTTTCCACTTCACTTTGTTACTTTAGACTTGTCCTAACAAAAGAGAATAAATTTATGATAATAAAAGAATTTTGAGCAAAGAGGCAGTATTTAAGAGATTTGAAAGAGTGTCATTAATTGAAATACTGCAATCCCCAAAGAGCTAAATCATTTCAGAGTCTGCATTTATTCTTCCTCTAAGACATAAGTATAACAAATTTATTTCACTGCTTCAGGTAAGAGAAAATTCTTTCTAAATTTCAGGTAAACTCAATTTGGTACTTAATAAAGTCAAGGGGAGAACTGTCAATTAATTAATGTACTTCCTTCAGGAGACATATGGGAGAAGTCATGATATAAAATTTACCCTAGACATAAATAAATCACTTTCTTGACTTTGGCATTCACTAGGTGATTAGTAACAATTTAAATGTATTAGGTAGCCCTATCTTAAAACTGTATTTTGTTGTTGTTTTATGCTAATGGTTTTATGGTGATTAAATTGTATTATTTTTATTTACAAAGAAGTATTTTGAAGCTATCCCAGTATTTACTAACTGAATAGAATGTACAAGCACACGAAGGTGAGAGGGAAGGAGAGGAAAAGGATTTATTGCCCTCAAAAGAATTTACATGTAATAGTGGACACAAAATTAATACAAGAAAATGAGTAAAGATGATAGAGAAGGTAATTGCTAAAATTAATTGTGGAATTTGTCAACTTGGGAGTTATAAATTAAAACGTTTGCCTTACAGTGTGATTAATCCTGCGACATCTGGGCTGCAGATATTAGAAAGTCTATCTTTGGTTAAGGAATGAAAGAACAAAATTCCACCAAAAAGACCATTTTTAAATTTTGTTCCAGCAGTAAAGTTCATAGTTCAGTGCCCAACTGCTTCTGGAAACAAACAAGCAAAAAGATTGAGATAATGTATAAATTATCTGTGCCAAGGAAAAATTATCTATCCAATTCTGAAAGAAAACTTAATAGAGATGAGAAATATATAAGGCCTTATGAAATGTACACTCATCAACTAGGCAGCTATTATTCATAATTGAATACTAGAAGAGATGGTTGGATTGAATCTCCTTCATTTAATTCCTGGTAGCATTACAGGCCTCAGACGTGAACACTGATTTCACTTGTAGTCTCTCTAGATTTCAAGTCCTCTCTCACTACCAATAGAAAATATAGTCTCATAATTGCATAATGTCATTAAGCTATAGTTAAGGAACTATGCCTTAAGATAGATAATTTCTTGAGATAAATTTCTTGAGGGAAGTATCCCTCAAGATAGAAATTTCCACACTGGGAACTACCAAATTGCATTTTATAAACCAAGAGATGCATTTTAGATTTCACTCTAGTGATTCTAAATCTAAACAGACTACAGTCCCTTTGCAGATTGCTCGTTCAAATAAGATTCATTGCAGAGAAGCCACCTTGTCAAGCTAATAAATGTGTGCCTAGAGAAAGAGAGGAAACCAACAACTATAGATTAAGGCACATGTAGGTGCAAACTTGCTGAGAAAACTTGATCACAATGTTACATATGACACAAGAACCCATGCTCACTACATTATGTAGATGTAATTTTTAATTATGACCCCAAATGCTTATCATAGGGCTGTCTGACATTCCATTGTCAAAGTATCTCTGCCAATCTTGACATTCTCTCAAACGTTTCTTCTACTACAGGTAGAAAGTATTTCCTAAAGGTTTTCTAAAGCCACGTTGAACTAGACCCTCCGCACTCAAACCTGACTCCATCTGTTAATTTCTGGTAATAAATTACCATCCTCCAGGCAAATCCTTTCCTGAATGCAAAGTATACAAACTGACAACAATCTGCTAATCTGAGTCATAGCTAACCCTGTTCCAGTCAACATCTGCCCAGGTGTTTTCCACTTTCCCCATTATGGTGAGAAAAATTATGTCCCCCCCAAAAATATGTTTAAGTCCTAGAATTTATTTAAAAATAGGATATTTACAGATATAAGTGGTTGGGCAATGAAAATTCAAAAGAGGTGTATGGTGAGGTCACATTGAATTAGAGTAGGCTTTAAGTTCAATTACTGGTGTGCTCAAGAGGAGAAAGACATTTGAAGACATAGACACACACAAAGAGAAAAAGGCAACGTGAGCACAGAGGCAGATTGGAGAGATGCAGCTGTAAGCCAAGGAGCACCAAGGATCGCCAACACCCAGCAGCTACGGACCAGCAAAGGATCCTGCCCTAGATCCTTCAGTGGGAGCATGTCCCTGCTGACACCTTGATTTCAGACTTTCCGCCTCCAAAACCGCGAGAGAATACATTTCTATTGTGTTAATCCATACAGTTTGTAGTAATTTGTTATGGTAGCCCCAGGAAGTTAAAACACCCACCATGCTTCGGACATCTACATTATTATCCTGACTTCTGTAAGCATGTGAGTTTGTCAGCTATGGTTTAAAACAACAAAGACAGAATTTAATCTTGTTTGTTAAGAACTTATTATTTCCTAACTCCAAAGGGACCCTGCTTTCTATAGTTCTTTCTTTCCTTTGTCCACCCGGCACTTTTCATATCTTTCTCTCAACTGGCTCCTGGACAAGTTAAACTTATTCCCTCTTCCAGCCATGGTCCTGTTTCTCTCACTTACAGGCTTCAGAGAAAAAACATAACAACAATACTTAGGTTTGAATCTTGATCTCTTCTATGACTTTGGATGCATTAGTAATTGGGAAAAATTTGTGTAATCTCTGAGTGCCAGTTTTTATTTATTTATTTATTTTATTTTTTTCTTCTGAGACAGCATCTCGTTCTGTTCCCCAGGTTGGAGTGCAGTGGCCCAGTCTCAGCTCACTGCAACCTCCACCTCCAGGGTTCAAGTGATTCTCCTGCCTCAGCCTCCTTCGTAGTTGGGACTACAGGGGTTCACCACCACACCCAGCTAAGTTTTGGGTTTTTTGTATTTTTAGTAGAGATGGGATTTCATCTTGTTTGCCAAGCTCAAACTCTTGACTTCAGGTGATCCCTTCCCCCATCCCCAAAGTTGGGAATTTGAGCCTGGCAAACATGATGAAACCCCATCTCTACTTGGCCTACCAAAGTGCTGGGATTACAGGTGTGAGCCACCATGCCTAGCCTGAACTGCCAGTTTCTTTTCTGTAAAATGGAGATGATACCTACTTCCCAGTCTCAAGAGATTTTAAAATAACATACATTTCTTCCCTTCGTCCTTTAATTCCCAAATTTTCAAATGAGTGATGTTACTCATTCATTGGATACATAACAACGTAAAATTTATTTTTTCTACTTTTGCCCTTAATTGATGGTAACGTGTTCCCCTTTATATTTAGTAATCTATCTGTCCTAAAATCAAATACACCAGATATTAATACAGCTATATGTTCGTTCGTTCTTTCTTTCTTTCTTTCTTTCTTTCTTTCTTTCTTTCTTTCTTTCTTTCTTTCCTTTACTTTCTCTCTTTGTCGTTCTCTCTCTTTCTCTTGCTTTCTTTCTTTCTCTCTTTCTCTCCTTCCTTCTTTCTTTCTTTCTTCCTTCCTTCCTTCTTTCCTTCCTTCCTTCTTTCCTTTCCTTTCTCTCTCTCTCTCTCTCTTTCTTTCTTTCTACAGGGTCTTGTTCTGTTGCCCAGGCTGGAGTGCAGAGGTGCCATCTCGGCTCACAGTCACCTTGATCTCCCTGGCCCAGGCAAGCCTCCCACCTCAGCCTCCCGAGTGGTTGGGACCAGAGGTGTGCACCACCATGCCCAAGTAATTCTTGTATTTTTAACAGAGACAGGGTTGCACCATGTCACCCAGGCTTGTCTCGAACTCCTGGGCTCAAGTGATCCACCCACCTTCGTCTCCCAAAGTGCTGAGGTTACAGGCATGAGCCACTAAGCCCGGTCGCTATTATACCCATTCTGTGGATGAATAAAATGAGACAGAAAGAGTTTAAGTAATTCACTCAAGGTCATACAGTTTGTAAGCTGCAGAGCTGAGATTCAAATATGATTGGCTCATACTCTGAATCCCTCTACCATGCTACCTTTTAGTAGATACAGCTTGTCTTGTGATGCATTGGGCTACCAGCCACCAGAGTGTCAGGCGAATGCTAGCAATTTTGCTACATGAGACAGGACCTGTGAAAACACAAAGCACAAGCTTACTATATAGAAGACCAAATGCTCAAACGATGGCGACCAACCGCTCAGGGGAGTCCCACATGGACACATAAGAGGCCCATGAAATCTCCCAAGGTCTCTTCCAACTGGTTTTGACATCAGCATTCCCAAAAAGGAGCAAGTGCAGGTTTGCATGGCCAAGGTGTCATCTTACCAGGAGAAAGCTAACAGCTTGAACACGCACCGCAGCACAGCAATGACAACAGCTTATTTCGGGCAGCACCTGGCATGCACCTGTCCTTGCTCTGAGCATTAACCCATCAAATCTTTCAACAGCATATGGCCCAGGTACTGTTATCAATCGTAGCTCATAGATGAGAAAACAGAGGCTAAGAAGATTACGCGATGTGTCCGTTACTTTACTGGAGGAGTGGAAATGAGATCCAACTTGTTATAAAATGATGCTGCAGCTACGGACTCGACTCCTAATCCTGAAACCACCCTTCTAGTTTAAAACTTAAACAACACAGACCAGAAGGTTATGGGTTCAAAAGAGCGACTTATTCTGGTGGAGAAAGTCAGGGACATTCAAGACAAGTGTGTCCACCTATCACTGAGGCAGTGAGAGGCCACCTTGAGCCAGGCTTTGTGCCAGCGTCATGGGGGGCTGCAGCAACAAAGAGGCTCTGTGCCTGCTTTCAAGAGTCGAAGTCCAGGAAGGAAGAAAAGAAACATGGCAAAATTTCTCAGGGAGGAGGGAAAATGTAGTAGATGTCATTATAGAGTTCAGTGGGGCTTTTCTAAGTACCGCCACTTGGCATTTCAGAGCTCCACTGTCAGCCCAGAGCAATTTTCTTTTTCTAACTTTGCAAGTAGAAAGGAACAAGGTCAAAAGTCAACTCTACCAGTTGAGTTCTGAGGGGCCACGATAATGCACAGAGGCCTTGAGACCATGGAGAACAAGAAACAGTCAAATTATTTACTATGTCTTCCCCCAAACACACACGTGCACATGTGAATGGAGGCATGCACACTTCCATCTCAGGAAGAGGATTCAGTGTCACTCCCTCTCCCTCAAGAGTTCCACCATCCCCCTGTTTGAGCATCTATGGTGTGCCATGCACAGGGATTACATTTGAAAGTAGAGGTTTAAACTAGAGGCGCATCTGAGGTGCTGCGAGAGCCCGGGGAGAAGGGACTGAGTGTGTCCCTGTGGTGCATGCTTGGTGAAGGTAGGCACCTCTCGGGTGTGTTTGCCTTGCACATCTCCCCAGGGTCCAACTGCTTCTGCTGCATAGTCAGTCAACAGCAAGGGTCCCTCAAATGGATAAAAGAAGGGATATGTGACCTTATCCAAGGTCAGCTTCCTCCTGTCGTATGTGGGTCCTACAGCCACTCAGAGCCTTGTGGAAGAACACAGGATGGAAGGCACAGGACAGGCCTTGAGGAATGCAAGGCAAGCAGCCCATTGCAATGAAAAGAATCACTTTCTGAAAATATATTCACCAGAGTCTCTGCGACAATAGAGGAATAAATTTGATTTACATTTTTATTTGGAATTTTATTGGGAATTTTTGTCTTGGTTCCAGCAAGCAAGCCAAAGCTTCTTCCTTTGAGAACACCCACCTTTGGGTCTCACAGAGTGTCTCAGAGCTGGCCAAGGGCTCTGTCTGCTGCTCTGCTTGGCATGGGCCCCAAGGTAGTGCTGCTTCCCTTAATCCGCTCACCTCTTCAGCAGATGCAATAAAAACCTTTCACTGGCTGACAACAAAAAGGCAGTGCTGCCCCAACTGCTGGGTAATTCAGGAAGCCTCTTTCTCATTTTAATTGGTTTCCTAATTGGCCTGTTTATGGGTTGTGCAATAGCTTGGGATGAAAAGGCTGGGCGAACAATTATGTGCCTAGCATTTCTGTCTGGCAGGAGTTAATAGTTTAATAACATGAAGTTCTCGAGAAATCCCCAAAGTTCACTGGAATGCCATGGTTTTTGTGCTCAAGAAATACCTTGATTGTAAACAATCCCTCAAGTCAGAACTGACATCAAGCTGTGCTCATCCACAGCAAGTTGACGCTTCCCGAAGAGTCTTTGGGTTCATTTTTGATTTAGGGGAAGGTTGAAGTATGGGGGCTCTCTGGGGCCTGCCAGGTTTTTAACTGCTCACTCGCTCACTGGCTGGAGATAAGGGGGTAAGGAGGACCCTTGATGGACTGATTGATTCCTGGAAAGAAGGTTTGTCTTCCCTGGCGGGTTGGATGACTTCATTCTGGTAGATGAGGTCACCCGCGTCAAAGACATAAAGCTTCTGATATTCACATGAAAGCCAGTTTTCAAAGCAGCCCGTGAAGAAAAGCATTCCCGTGCCATTTGCCTTCACTCCATCAGTAAAGCCCAGACTGCACCAGGACCCTTCTTTACACGGTAAAATTTATCCCAGAATCCAATTCACCTCCCACAAAGCAGATTCTGAAGCCAAATTGGATGGTTCTAATTTACAAAAATTGGTGGGGGACCCAGTGTGGAGGGTGTATTGTGCAGAAAAATTGTCCGGAACAACTTGGACATTTGGCTGAGATAAGCTGAGCTACTTTTTCCCAAAGGAAATCATATCCTAATTGTTGCCACATCGCTGCAACTGGGTCCGTGGTTATTTTACACAAGCTCACTGGTCTCTTTCAGCTCTGAAAGTCCCTGGTATCAATTTTCTGGTAGAGAAACAGCAGGCTTGGGAACTCGGCTTTCATCTAATCCTGTAGATTACAAGTAACTTTTTTCATAATGCTACTGCACTGTGAAGGCATTATCTAAGGCAGCAATGCTAGGGGAGGTTTGGATTTGGGAACAGACAGACACATCTGAGTTTTTGTTGCATGTTTCGTTTCAATAAAAGAATAAGATGATCTCTGCCTATTAGTGCAAATTAGAAATCTTTGCCCAAATAACAAAGTCCGTTTCTGACTTGGGTCTTGGATTGATCTTATTTGTCTCCGTTTTGTGTGCTTTATCACACATTGGTTCAGCACTTGGGGCTTGATGGTGGATTTAAGCAATTAGCTAACTTCCCCAAGCCATGGTTTTCCTCATGTGAAATAGTACTGACTCCAAGAATGAGTAAGTAAGTTAATCCCGTATTTTGCAGAAACTGAAATACCATCCACTGCAGGATGCTGTATTATTTTATTTTGTCCCTTTGGAAAAAAGCAAAAACAAAAAAACAAAAAACACTGATCATTAAACCCTATCCCAACGTTTTCTTATCATATGCTTTGTTGAAAAGTTTTTAAAATATTTATATAAGCATAGATTTTAGTTATCTATCACCCTTGGCTTATCGTTCAGAATATTTGTTGAGAACATCTTTTTAAAGATTTATTTGGACACAGATTTTAATCATACATCACCCTTGGCATTCATAAAAAATGGAAGTGAGATGTGTTAGTTAAGGCCATGACCACTGCTTGGCTGGAGGCAGTTGTAAGAAGCCCTCAACTGAAAGACACATTTTGATTTCAGAAATGTTCAAAGGGGAAGAGATGTAGATTAGAAGTGAGAAAAGACACCAGCACAAAGTAAATACTCAATAAAAGATAGTCATTATAGTATTAATCATCATTCCTGAAAGGAATTGTGATGTGTGTAATTGCAGATTTTCTCTTTCTCCACTTTATATTAAAAGGAGTTTCAATACATTTTGAAGTCTGGGTTTCCCTAGTTAAAGGCAGCCTTGTCAAGGGCTTACACTTGCCCTGGGTCTGACCACCTAGGCCCTCTTTGAATAGTTCCACCTAGGCACCCACCTTGACCTGGCTCAAGTCATAGGTTCATTTCTGAAGCCGGGAGTTGGATGTGTTGTGGCCAGAACTGGGTCATGTGCCTACCTCTCAGTAGAGTTGATTCACCTAGGCTACATGGCCTGGGAGTGGGAAAGGAGTGATTTCCCAAAGAAAGATCAAGGTGGTGTATTATGAAAAAGGAGAAAAGGCTGTGGGACAGTTAAAACCACGGTACTTGACTCAGGCTTCAGACAGCCACAGTTATTTTAGCAGCCACCTTGGTTCCAGACCAACTCAGGGATTCAGGAATCTCCTGACATCCACAAGCATCCATAAGGAGCTAAGCAAACTCAGAAGCAGCCTGGCAAGCTGTAAACAAATAATAAAGTTTCTGTAAGTAGAAGCCACGTCTCTGCCCAGAAGTTGGAGGGCTCTTTCTCTAAGGAGCATTGCGCCTCTTCCTGAATGCACATGTAAGGATGGTAGAAGGTATCTGCTAAACTCAGCAATATCACCCAGTTTGCTTGTATTTCCTCTTTTCATACTGCTGGCTACTAAAAAAGTGTAGTCAAATACATCTGAAACACTTTAATCAAGGTTGAGAATTCTCAGAAAGGACAGCAGCGATCAGTTGAAGAGACATCAATGAGAAGAATTGCCAGCTACTTCATTAACCATTAATTCTAACTTCATCCCTTCATCAACCCCTCAAGAATTACGGTAGCTTTAGATTTTTCTAAAATCTAAAGCGGCTTCACACCTATAATCTCAGCACTTTGGGAAGTCAAGGTAGGAAGATCACTTGAGCCCAGGAGATTGAGACCAGTGGGGGCAACATAGCAAGACTGTGTCTCTACCCAAAATTTAAAAACTAGCTAGCTGTGCTGGTGCACACCTGTAGTCCCAGCTACTAGGGAAGCCAAGGTGGGAGGATTGCTTGAGCCCAGGAGGTTGAGGCTGCAGTGAGCCATAATTGCACCACAGCACTTCAGCCTGGGCAACAGGCTTCTCTCTCTAAAAAAGGTTAGGTTTGAAGGGTGAGCCTTAAAGGATGAATAGAGCCTGCCAAGTACACAAAAAAATGGGCCAGAAATATTGCAAGCAGAAGAGGCAGCATGGCTACCTATACTTTCCCCCAGCAGTAATGTTCTAGAAATAATGAAATGGCATGAGATGGCCCCAGATTTGCTTGTGAACTTTGCTCCCAAAGCCCCTATAACCACGAAGATGGCATTACAGTAGATGCTCTCAACACATGTCTTTGTGGGAAGGAAGCATTGCCAAATCCTAGTGTCCTTGGCTGCTTTCAAAAGATGCTGATGGAGTCTTTCAGGGTCTTGGACACCATGCAGAAGAAGATCTCACAACCAACAGGGGTAAGGTTGCTCCCCACAGTGACCCTATGTGGCAGTTTTTAAAAAGGTTTGCAAATTCTTTGGCTTTCCTCCTTCCAAAAGGTGGAGTCTAATTTCTCTCTCCTTGAATGTGGGTCAGACTTAGTGACTTATATTACTTTTCTTTTCTGAGACATGGCCTTGATCTGTTGCCTAGATTGGAATGCAGTGGCACGATTATGGCTCACTGCAGCCTTGACTCCTGAGCTCAAGCAATTCTCCCACCGCAGCCTCTCAAGTAGCTGGGACTACAGGCGTGCACCACCATGCCTGGCTAAATTTTTATTTTTATTTTTGCAGAGACAGGGTCTTACTATGTTCCCCAGGCTGATCTCCAAGTCTTGGGCTCAAGCAATCCTCCCACCTTAGTCTCCCAAAGTGTTGGGATTATAGGCACGAGCCATGGTGCCCGGCCATTACTTATTTTTAATGAATGGAATTTGACAAAAGTGATCTCTGACTTCCGAGGTTAAGTCATAAAAAGAATACAGCTTCTGCCTAGCATTCAGTGCTCTCTGTCTCTGTTTCTCTTTCTTCTTCTCCCTTACCCTCACCCCCATCTCTCCCTGGACACTCACTTTTGGAGCCCAGCCACCATGTTGTGAGGAAGCCCAGGCTCCCTGGAGAAACCACTCAGAAATATTTCAGCAGATGGCCACAGCTGAGGTCTCAGCCAATGAAGTCACATGTGGAGTCCGTTATTTGTGCCCTTAACTTATCCAAATTTAACTAGACATCCTTGGTAGGTATAATGATCAGACAGGAGGGACTAGGATAAGGTCATCCCCCCATCTTAAAAAAAATAAAAGCCTATTTGTGTGTTTCTCTTTTTCTATATGCCCCCATGGAAAGATGAACCACAGTAAAAATGCTGAGAACAGCACAATTTATTTGGGGGCTTTGGGGCTTCAGAGGGCTCAGGCCTTGGAAGTTATAAGGTTCTACCTTACAGAGATTTAAAAATCTTTTTAGCAGGCACCATGTGAACTCCATCTATAAAGCACCCATGATCAAAACACAGTAATATTAAGAGCATTCAAAAGAGACTTGGAGATTTCCATGGCTCTACCAGGCACTCACTTGCTCTGTTCAACCTTCTAAATGGGTGAGAAGCTTCTCATTACTCAAGACCAGCCACTTCCCACAAGGACTAATGACAAGGTAGCTCCAGTCTGTGCTGGAGAAACCCCAAATATTTCATCTGACAGTTCAGAGGCTGTTGCACATCATGCCAGGTGCTAGGTGAGATCTGGACCTGGAAGGGGAAGGCATCCACCCCGCACTCAATGAACTTCCAATCAGGCCATCTTCCTGCCTGCCATGGGGTAAATGCTGCCCAAAGACCTCTGCCTGGCAGGGGCACTGCAAAGCTGTCAGTTTTCCATCACCAGTTGGAAGACACTGATTTTTCTCATTGGTAAAAGGCAATTGTGTATATCCATTCTTCAATGCTTCAACAGCCAGGTTGAAAATTAAAAAGGTTGTCTTTTTGACTATCAGTTAAAGAAAAAATGGAGTTAACTGGGAAAGGGTGATGGCCTAAAGCGTTCTGAGTTGTTTGTTTGTTGTCGTTATTATTGGAGTGGTGCAGGAGTCTACTGCCTCCAGGCTCTGTAGAGCTACTGCCGTGTCCAGTGGCGGAGATGGCTGTTAGTAAGTAGCCACTGAAATGGTTATTACAGCAGCAATAAATGTTACAGAGAAGTAAAGGGGATTCTGAGGGTGTCTGATGGGAGTGGGGATCCATGTTCCCTTCCATTGCTATTTTACCCTTGCCTGAGTGGGTGCAAAAGACTCCTTGTGAGTTGGTTTGCTTGGAGGGAGGAAGAATGCAGCCAGCTTATTTTCTTATAATCAGCATCCATATCATTACCTATGGGGCGCCCTCAGCAGGTGCACAAATGTACTCCCCCACCCCCACCGCACTCCACACAAATAAGATCCTAAGAATAGCCAATATATTCTACGCAAAGTCACAATAGCCTGCGAGAAGTAATGCATAAACTCATAACTTCCAGCCCAGGCTATTTAGCATCCCATTAAAAATATTCAAAACATAAATCAAAATTCATGGGAATAAGTAATATTCAATTTAGAATATATGGCATTTTAAAATAGGATGATTTCCTCAAATGTGCAATAAATTTGGTTTTGTGGAATTGCACTCGTCACCTTATCGTGACGGTTGCTTTATCTACACAGCCCACCAAAGCAGAGTCACTTTATAGAATCTAAATTCACAAATCAACTGTCGTCTTCACTTCACTGATTCATTGCTGATGGGCCTTTCACAAGGTAAAAAAAAAAAAATCCCTTCTGAGTTGACAAGAGTAATAAATGAGGAGGTTAGCGCTGCCCATCCATCCAGCTAGCCCGCTGACCTGCCTGTAGTGATACATGGCAGAATAAACTCATAAACCAGTCGCATCTTTTGACCTCTGCAGAGTAAATGGAAACAGAAGAGCATTTATGATGATCACAGTGTTTAAGGATTATGGTCTGACCAGAGAATGATACAAAGCCAAAGGAACACCTTAAAAATAAGAACCCAGACCAGGTAACCAAGTCAAAAATCCTAAAATTTCAGAGAGGTTTTCACTTTATCCATTTTTACTGCCCCTACAATCCTGTTGTTTAATAAAGTCAGTGAGTGCTGGTGTAGGACACATAACTGGGAAGGGGCACCTTTGAGTCTGCAGAGAAAACACCACTGAAACACTAGGAGAAAGGAGGAAATGAAGTTTACCAATCAAAGGTCATGCTTATGCTGCAGATGTTCTCAGAGCCACCCGTGTACAGCTTTTGTGAATGTCAAGTTCTAGCTCCAAATAAGGTAAAGAAAACTCCTACTTTGGCCAGTGCAAGAAATGACTATAACTAACAAATTCACAGCCATGAAGCGTTTTCTAAAAAGTATAAAACTATCTTTTATTTTTAAAATGACTTCATTAAGTGTGGCCTATGCTTTGCAACGTGTTTGTTGTTGTTTTGAAAAAAGGTACACCCAGATGTGGTGGCCCATGCCTGTAACCCCTGCACTTTGGGAGGCTGAGGCGCGTGGATTACCTGTGGTCAGGAATTTGAGACCAGCCTGGCCAAAATGGTGAAACCCTGTCTCTACTAAAAATACAAAAATTAGCTGGGCTTGGTGGCGTGCACCTGTAGTCCCAGCTACTTGAGAGGCTGAGGCAGGAGGATCACTTGAACCTGGAAGGTCAAGGTTGCAGTGAGCCAGGATCACACCATCACACTCCAGCCTGGGTGACAGAGCAAGACTCTGTGTCAAAATAAATAAATGAATTAATTAATTAATTTTTAAAAAGTACAGTTTGTAGAATGGAAAAGCAGTTTGTGCTTCCTAATTGATGATATTCAAAGCAAAATACAGCAATTAGCTATGCTTGAAAGAGAATTGAGAAACAAATTTAGTGGCATCTTAGCCGTGACACATGCAAGCATGTAGATTTCAATTTTGTGAACTTAACTCTAGGACAGAAAGAACACCTAAGCACTCAAAAATGCTAACACAGTTTTGAATATTAGCTAGTATTCAGAAATTGATTTCTACTTTTAGAAATCCTCAACAGTAGAGACAAATTTAAGCAAGGGCTAATTCTGACCTCAAATTTTCAGTTTTTACTCAAATGCTCTTTTGGGAAGATGAATGTGTTTTAAGAAACTATTTTTAATGATAAAAAAATACAACATCGCTATAGAAAGGCTGGAAGAAGAAAAAGGTCATCCGCAATAAAGTCACCTTAATATAATTATTTTTATGTGTTCACTTTTACTTTTACATAAGAAGAGCACATACATAATTTTATATATTTTATTTCATGTTTTATTTTACTGTTTTTTTATGCTAATTTTAATTTTAATGACTATGTAATTATCTATCACATTTAGGTAGCTTCTAAATTTTCTTTTCTGTTTTTTTTTTTCCTTTTTTATGAGACAGAGTCTTGGTCTGTTGCCCAGGCTGGAGAGCAATGGCTTGGTCTTGGCTCACTGCAACCTCTGCTCCCTGGGTTCAAGTGATTCTCCTGTCTCAGCAACCTGAGTAGCTGGGATTACAGGTGCCGGCCACCACGCCCAGCTGATTTTTGTATTCTTAGTAGAGACAGGGTTTCACCATATTGGTTAGACTGGTCTCAAACTCCAGACCTCAGGTGATCCGCCCACCTCTGCCTCCCAAAATGCTGGGATTACAGGCATGAGCACTGTGCCTGGCCTAAATTTTGAAATCATAAATAATGATCTGATGAATGAATTCATATTTATGAAAAATATACTTATTGACATATAAAATTCAAAAGACTAGTTAAATTGCAAATTAAATACCGCTGAGGAGAGTACTAGTGAGCCATAAGAGAGATCTGAGAAAGTTAGAATAGAGTGCCTCTGACTCTGTCCTCTGTGTTTCTGAATCTGTCTTTCATGGGATCCATTTTTCTATGTCTCCACACTCCATTCTGAGTAACTTTCTCAGATCTCTCTTATGGCTATCTAGTGTTTTTCACAGATGAATACAGGAAGAGTTGCACTGATGAACATACGAAGAATGGGAGAGAACATCTTATGTAAAGTGTGGATGGAAGCTGAGAATTTCCTAGAATTGAAGAGTCATGAGTCCTCAAATAAAAGAAGCATATTAAATATTGAGAAGAATAAATTAAAGAAATTCATATTCCTGCATATGGTGATGAAAGTACAGAATACCAAAGACAGAGGAAAACTCTTGAAAGCAAAATCCTAGGAAAAACAACTGCAATTAAAATGCAAATAGGCTTGCCTGAAGCAATCAAGGCTAGTAAACAATAGAATACTATCTTCAAGTTTTGAAGGAAAATAATATTCAAAATATACATAGTTAATTACTTTAAAAAGGATCAAACAAAACTTGTTCAATAAAGATAGAGTTCGCTACTCAAAGAGCCTTGCAACTAAGGGATAGCATGAGGAAAGAAGAATCTAAAAGTGGAATTCAAGAAGTCTGGGGAGCAAAATTGGGAAACTACATAAAAACCACTTTCTACCACCATAATACAACTAAGTTATAAAAAGCCAATCTTTGTATGCATCTGGAGATTAAACAATGATAAAAACAACCAAAACCTTCTACATAGCCATGGGTCAGGAAATAATATACAGTAAAAATAATGAAATATTTAGAATTGAATGACAAAAGATTAGTTTTTGAAACTTGTACTACAAAGGCAAAATGATAGTAAGTGAAATAAGTGTAGCACTGAAGTCACATATTATAGAAGAATTATCAAGCTAATTATCTAACTCAAGAATTTAGAAAATGAGCAAGTCTAAAGATGGTAGGAGGAAGATATAACAAACAACAGAAATTAATAAAATGACAAACAAAATAGTTTGATCAGCAAAATTAAAAGCTGTCTCTTTGAAGAAGTAAATAGACAAAACTCTAGCAAGGTTGGTTAAGAAAATAAGAGAGAAGGTCCAATGAACGCTATTATCAAAAAGGGAACATAACCATGAATGCAACAGAACTTCTTAAAATCATAAGAGAAAGGCATGGACAGTTTTATATGAATAAATGTAAAAACTCAGAGGAAATGGAAAATTTCTAGAAACATATAATAATTAAAATGGATTCAAGAAGAAATAGAAAACATATATAGTACATTAAACAAATACAATCAGTAGTCAGAAACTATTTTCCAGAAACACAAGACCCAGATGGCTTATCAGGTGAGTGTTATCATCGAAGAAATGATAACTCCAATTATATACAATCTATATTCCAGAACAGAAAAAGACAGTTATTCAACTGAAATCAAAACAAGACAAGGACGCTATGCAAAAGTAAAACTGCGGAAATATCTTACTCATGAATATAGGTTTAATTTTCAGTGGAATTTTATTTCTGCATTTATTATGATTATCCTTGTTTATTAGTGTGCTGAATTACATTAATGCATTTGGAATAATAAATGCAGAAAGAAATGCAGAAAGAAAATAATAAATGCAGAAAGAAAATTCTAATTCAACTCGATTTTTGTTGGTGACGAAAGCCATTACAAACAGCAAATAGAAGGGATTTTCTTACCTTGAGAAACCGTGTTTACCAAAAACTCATAGCAAATACCATATGCTGTGATAAAAATTGAGTGACATTACATTCAAAGTCAGTAACAAGACACAAATGATCTCTACTTTTATTCATCATTGTTCTGCTGGTTCTAGAAAGTGCAATGAAATAAATAAAATAGGAAAGTAAAAGAATTTTAGGCCGGGTGTAGTGGCTCACACCTGTAATCCCAACACTCTGGGAGGCTGAGGCAGGCAGATCATAAGGTCAGGAGTTCGACACCAGCTTGACCAACATGGTGAAACCCCGTCGCTACTAAAAATACAAAAATTAGCCAGACATGGTGGCTGGCACCTGTAGTCTTAGCTACTCAGGAGGCTGAGGCAGGAGAATCGCTTGAACCCAGGAGGCAGAGGTTGCAGTGAGCCGAGCCAAGACCGTGCCATTGTACTCTAGCTTAGGAGATGGAGCGAGACTCCATCTCAAAACAAAAATTTTTTTAAAGGCAGAAATAACATTACAGTACTGATGTGCATTATTAATATAATTGTCTACATAGAAAATCCAAAGAACTCTTATAATAAACTACAAGAAAGTGCAAAAAGAGCAATATAAAAGCAGTTAGGTGTCTATATAACTATCAAAAGTGTAATTTAAAAAACCTCATTTATAATAGCAATGTAAATTTCTAAGTACTCAGAATTAAATATATCCCAAAATGTCTTAAGTCTTTTACAGTGAAAATTATAAAACTTTATAGAAAGTCATAAAATACTGCCTAGATAAATTCAAAATGTTTTTGGAAGGAAGGTTCAATATTCTAAATGCAGCAATCACTCTTAAATAAATCTATAAATTCAATACAATTCCAATAAAAATTCTAACAAGACTTTCTCGGAAGGTGACAAGCTGATCCTAAAATTTATATGATATAACAAGGGTTGAAAAACATTCAAGAGAGCACTCAATAAACCTTTAAGTACTGTCATCATTTCCGTCACCACCATCATCATCATCGTCATCATCTTTATTTTGACAAAGAAAACTTCATGTCTCTCTAGTGATACTCAATTTTTGCTGTGATTTTCTTCCGAAAAAACGCAACTTGGAAAATGTAATTGCCATTTCATCAGCTACTGGAAAGACATGTCCCATGACATTGCTTTGCCAGCACAGAGACATTTATTTACTGGAAACATCTAGCAGTTGTTGACTTCCAAGTCTCTGTGAGGTCCTTACAAATGACATTTTCTTACTCACAAAGGATGCCTCACCTGACAAGGTAATGCCAGTAGACAAAAAGACACCATTTGAGTTTCAATCGAGAACAGCGTCTCTTTGGAATGAAGCCACACACGTAGAGCAAACACGACCTTGCTATTTTCTCAGGAATTCAGAGACTGTCCCATGATTTCTGTGTTTGTGACATTTGGTCCTCTGCATGTCTTTCCACATGGACATACTTTTCTAAGAATGAAGGCTGAAGTATTTCACTCAGTTATTAAGACTATAACTATATCTACCCACTTCATAAATATTTAGTGAGCATTTGCTATGGGCCAGTCAGGGCTCTAAATGTTAGAGATTCAGCCGTAAACAAAACTGACAGAAAGGCCTTGACCTCAAGGAGCTTAGAGTCTTTTTAGTGGATGCAGACATAAACAAGATAATTAAGTAAAAATACATAGTGTGTTACATGGGGATAAATGCTTAAGGAGAAAAATAAAGCAGGAAAAGGGAAAAACAGTAAATGCGCGGTGGCAGTGGCTTGGGACAGAGGAAGGCGGCTGGCCCAGAGTGGCCATATTGATAACTAGGGGAACAGAGTTCTGCAAAGAGGAACAGCATGTGTGCGATGTCTGAAGTGAGAGTGTGCTTGGCTCATTCAAGACACATCCAGAGGCCCATTGCAGCTAAAATAAAGTGAGCACAAGGGCAGAGAAAGAGAAGTGGTCAGAGAAGAAAATGGGGTGGAGCCCAGCTGGTATTGGGCCTCACGCATCCTTGTAAGGAATTGGCTTTTGCTTAGAAAGCAATAGGGAGCTACAGAAGGGTTTTGAGCAGGAGAGGGACAAGAGCTAACATATGTGGTTAAAGGATCCCTCTGGCTGCTGAGTTGCGTGCAAAACTGTTCAGGGATTTTGGTGGAAGCTATTGCAGTATATCCACTAATAGATGCTGGAGCTTGGAGACCAGGGAGGTGGCACAGGAGGACAACGGGAAACATCCAAAGTATACTCTTCCCAAGAAGCACAGAAGTTGTAGGAATGCAAGCCTCTCGGATGCCTTGTGTGGCCCCTCAGCACACCGTGGGGGGAAATCACATTATTTCAGAGTGAGCTTTATCAGAAGTACATGGGGACAGTACTCACATGAGGCAGTCCCATCTAGGGGTGTGGAATGAGCTCTATTTTGCCTGAGCTGAAGACACAGTCCCCTAGTGGACTTCTCTCCACAGCAAGGACTAGAAGGCCAGGCCACAATCTTTTGCAGAACCCTTGGAAAGAAGAATTTTATGATGTGGTTGACAGCTCCTCCAAATGTTTCAGTTCTCACGAATACTCTGGAACAACTGCAGTTTGGTGATTCTGATATCCTTCATTAGAAAACAGATATATGGATGTAGACAGATACAGACAAAAAGAGATGCAATGATAAATCCTTGTTTATTCATTACCATTTATTTATTGACCAGCTACTATGTGCCAGACACTCCATTAAGCCTTTAACATAAATTATCTTATTTAATCCCCTAAAACAACTCAGCATAGGAGGTATAAATAGCCCACTTTTACAGATGGAAAATTGGGGCTTAGAAAAAAGATGCAACTTGCTCACATCTGTATAACGATTAACTGGTGGAGTTAATATTTACACCTGACCTGGCCTCAAAGCCTTTCCTCTTTCCACCATCCCACACTGCCTTGAATTGGGTTATGAATATTGTTTTTTCTGATAGTGGATTCTGGTTGACTTCCACAGAAAGTTTTTTTTGAAGACAAACTTTATCTGGGCAGTCCCCATGACTTCTTTTTCCTCTTAAGCAAGTGGTATAGAGCAGGGGTAGACATGTTTTATTATTAAAGGGTCAGATAGTCAATACTTCAGGCTTTGTGGTCATGTGTGTCTATTGCAAGTGCTCAAGTCAGATTGTAGTGGGAAAGTAGCTATGGTCAATATGCAAATGAATGGGTGGGTCTGTGTTTCAATACAGCTTGCTTTACGAAAACAGGTTGGACTTGGCCCTTGAGGTATTGTCTGTGGACCCCTGATATCAAGGCTGAAAGAATGGCTTTAGGATCTAGGCTGACTGCATTCAAATGTTCTACCACATACTGGACGTGCAAACTTCAAGTTACGTAAAATTGGGATAGTACATTATGGGGTTGTTGTGGGAATTAAATAACTGAACATATACATATCTCTTTTTTTAGAAATTCACAAATAGAAATATTTGTGTGCCCACTCCTACTTCAAGATTCTTTAGGTAAAAGCAAGATTGACTTACAGCAGACTCCAGTCAAGGCAAGCCAGCTGACTTTAAGATCTCCAAAGAAAGAGCATAGTGTTTTCGGTGAGATCAGACATTTTCTGAACATCCCCTGTAGGTGTTCACCCAGCACATCTTTACTGAGCACCTACTATGTGCTAGGGACAGAGCAAGGCTGGAAGGTGCTAATGCTCTGCTGTGCTCTATGCTAATGCTTGAATTTAGGGGAACACTTATTTTGGTTATTAATGAACAAGAAACAAATTTTCAAACAAAACAGTTATTATAATTTAGTGCTGTAATGTTTCAAAACCAATCCACTAAGCAATGACCCTGGGGTCCGTAAGTACAGTTCACATCTGGATTTGACTCCAGTTGAGTTTGGTCATTACAGTTTAAACACCAGGGTATTAATTGAAGCACTGGAAAATATCTCTGATCAGTTTCATTATCTAATGGCATTTGGGTTTTCTAACGCATCTTAATAAGGGCTGTTGCATATGCATAGACTAGCCTTGATTTTATGTGAAACAGTTTACTCTGATTAAAACAAAAAAAAAACAGGCCATATTCTTCTTAGGCTTATAAGTACTCTTATTTTTCTTCTTAGCTTTTCCAAATAATGTCTGGATTTCACTTAAAGCTATTAGTGCCTTTGTTTATTAAATTAATTGCCCTAAAAATTCTCTCCTGTTTTGATTTCTATATCGGAATTGAGTTCCCTAATATTACTGAGTGCAAGAGATGCATTCTTTCAAATGTTAAATAATTTCTCAAAAAGGACTAGCTTTATGCTAGGTATAGGATCTCCTCTTACAGGACTCAAAATAATTCTCTTGACTTATTTTGAGAATTAAGTGTACCATTTGCTAATTAAATTACTCAGTACTGATTCTAAAACTTTCCGTTTAAAATCTGATTTCATAAAAGCCATTTGAAATGTTAGTGCACATTGTTCTCTCAGAGTGTGGGAACACTGCTATTCCATGTTTGATACATGATCTGGATTCTGCAAGGTTTTCTTTTTGTTTGAAAGCCTACTGAAAGCATATTTTAAAATAAAAGTATTTAAGCTGTAATCATATCAGTTTATTAACTACTGACTGGGTTTGAGTCAAACTTGGGGGTGGGGGAGAATAAAACAAGAAATAGCAGAGTCCTAACCTGATAGAAAGGAATTGTAAAAAGACCACTTTTCTCAAAGTTGGCGCTTGTTCAAGCTACATATGGTCACATAATCTTTTAAAAAGCACAATTCAAGTCTCAATTTAATTATGTAATAGCGTAAATGGAATTACACTGCTGATGAAGTTTAGTGCTTCAGCTCAAGCACGTACCCACTCAGCTGGCAGAGTGACTATGGCCCAGTTCACTTGACAATCAAAGCAGCCCAAGATGCCTCTCCTGCTCACTTTCCTTGAACTAAATCACAGTGGCTTGGCTGGATGGGCTCCTTCGTATTGATGCCATCTCAGTCACCTTGCAAACATGATCATTGTGCAAGGTTAATAACTGTTTTACAGGAATACATTATGTCCTCCGTCTCTCATCAGCTCATAGAAACTCTTTGGCTATTGTAGAAGAGATCCAAATTGGTGGAGACTGGCAAACTTCCTAACATTCAAGTCTTCCTGAACACTGTCATTCTCTCACGTCTACCTTGCAGCTTCCATGTGGCTAATCATTTGCAGAAACCCAAAGAAATTTTAGATCAGGTCTCCTTCGTTTTGTAGATGAAGCAACTAAAAATATAGATGAATACCTTTGAACTGGGAAGCCAGGAAAAGGAAGCCTGGCTCTTTTGATTCCAGTCCCCATCATTGGGTCAACAGCACCTGTCATTGTGCACATGGCCAAGCTGGTATCCCTCCTTCCAGCGTACAGTCAGCACATGCTTCCATCATGGCACATGCCACGGTAGATTTGGAATTCTTCAAGGAATTGGATTCCCTCTGTACTCTCAGCACCTAGAATGGGGCCTAGCACCTATTTATAAATGAAACTATGACACGAGAACAGTTTATGTACACGGACATCAAAGATCTCGAAGCTTTATGAATATTAGCTCAGAGAGACTTGTTTCTCATATGAGAAAACAGAGATTCAGCAAATTAGATTATTTGTCCAGGGTCTCATGATCAGTAAATGGCAAAAGCGGATGTGGACCCAAGTTTGTCTCCAAAACTCAACCTCTTTGTATCATATCCAGAAATAATGTGATGTAATGTGGAGAGAAAGGTCAGTTCTTGTAGGAATCACATTTGAGATTTGGAGAAGTGGTCACCACTGGTCAGGAAAATGCCTTGGCACAGCTACCCTTCAAAAATCTTAACAGCTGAGTCTAGGAATTTTCTCCCCTGTTGATTTTCCCATGGGAGTTGGCCCATAGCCTTACCTTTCTGCTATTAGACCTGAAAGCCACAAGAGATTAGTCTCAGGAATTTCAGCAAAGGAAGAGAACATGGTGGCTGGATAAGCAGAGAGCTTGCCAAAGTACTTTCAACAAGCCCCAAAGAGCTGTGCTAATGCAGGGCAGGCCACAGCTCATGAGCCACTTAGCAAATTGAGCTTCAGCCTTTTAATGGTGTGGAAAGCCAATGGCTTCTGTGGAGAGCTCCCTGCCAGAAAGCCACTTGTTGGTCACAATGATGCCCCCTACTTCCCAACCCATCTTATTCTCACTTCTCAAAATCACAGAACTGCCCCCGAAAGTTGTGAAGCCAGTGTGCGATCATTCAGCCCCATTCTTGCTATGTAGGTACTTACCACTCTTAACCATGACACCAACTTACACTGTCTATGAAAAAACTAGATTTGTGGTGATATTTCTGGCCTTTGAGACTGACATCCTAAGACAGATGTTTAATCACACTTGATAATTTGCTCCTGTCAGACCTAAGACTTCTGGTCCAAATGAACCACAGTAATGTATGGAGTAACTTTTTGCGTTTTTTACTCTGTCACCTTGCTTTTTTTTTTTTTCTTTAACCCCTATGATTGTATTCACTTTCTGACTCTTGCAAAAAAAAAAAAAAAAAAAAAATAAAAATAAAAGAAAAAACCTTAAAAATTTAAAATATCTTCTTTGTTTTAATTAAGATAATAAGAGGTAATAACAAACAATGCTTCCCTTTTTTGATTGGATTTCCAGGAAGCTCAGAGCCAAAATTTGTTT
>CAUYLG010073488.1:0-11936 GCA_963573385.1 Cacajao melanocephalus
ATTTATTTTTAGCCATTGTCATTTTATTCATTTTGTGTAATAACCATGTGTTGTGTCAAAGTGGAAGACATTTCAAATCTGTAGTGTAGCTAGTAGGCAGGTGTGCACAGTCGAAGCCACACCTGGTCTGTTTTCTGTGCACTGTGGCCTTAGCCTCACCTTTCCTCCTGTGTCCTCCCTGTGGCACGCTCCAGGGGTTACCTTTTTTTTTTTCCAGTTACACTAAAGTTGGGAAATTCAACCCCAGAAAGTGACACATGAAAGGAGACAATGGTTGTGTAGGAAGATGGAGAAAATACTTAATCTGAGGATGAGATAGGGTTTTTTTGTTTTTTTGTGGGGGCTAGAGAAAACATAAAATGAGGTAGTTACATAATACTAGTTATGAAGCTGTGCTACAGAAAAGAATCTGGTGCTCTTGCTAACTTTGCTCCTTCACTGTTGCTTGCGAATAGCCAAAAGCTGTATGTTAGGGCTTACTGTGTGAAGGTAACTAAGAAAAAGTGTTCCATGACTTAATAGAGCACATCCATGCATAGTCCATTATTTGAGTTTTTGACATTTAATAACTTTGCTAGAAAAATCTGTTTAAAAAAAAAAAAAAAAAGAAAGAAAAAAGCATTTGCAAGTGATTAATGTAAGCCCCGTGTGTTTGCGCGAAAGTTCTACTTCAGGCACTCTGCCTCCTGGTAACAGCTATGCACAAGGGAGGGCCCATAGTGCTACACCTCTGATCCCCTTTTGTTGTACTACCCAGATCTAAATATATACTTTTGATAATAGATAACTGCTCTTTTACTAAGAGATAGTCTCTATCTATAGAAATGTATTTTGAAAACACTTATTTTACACAGCAATTTTGTATCCATTTAAACTAACGTTTTATCAATAAAGCACTTGTTTAGACGTTAAATGAGTATTTCTCTTGGTTATTTGCAAGGGAAAGTTGTGAGGTTTTCTGGGAAAATTCAAAGCTTTGACAACATATGTGTATAAAATAAGGGAAAATTACTTGTATCAATAGCATCAGTACTGAACAACTTTGTACATATTGGAGATCCAGCCCAAAAGATAGCAGAAAAGATTGGAAAGGAATTATTTACAGGTGATCAGATCATCTACTTAGAAAGTACAAGACATCTGGTGAAAATCAACACTAAGAGGTCAGTGACACCTATTTACTAATTAGAAAATGTAGTGAGAAAAGAAAGATTGCATTGATAATAGCAATTACTAAATTCCTGGAAGTGAATGAAATATAAGAAGAAATTTTGAATCTATACATTTTCAAGACTAGATAGGCCACTTGAGTAAAGGAAACTGGAAACCTGAACTTTTAATAAAAGCCTGATCTTTTGGGTGGCTGGACGCCTACACCCCAAGGCCTCTAGCCTTCTTGCTGCTCACTGGACTGACCATCCCAGGACCACCTGGGCCCTTTTTACCTTGTTAGTGCTTCCTGAGCTTCCTCCTTGTAGACCCTGGGTAGTGAAACTCTTGCTTTCTCTAGTTCCTCAGTTAATAGCCTCAGGTCACCAGCACACACCCTGCAGCCTGCCAGGCCCTCACCTGCAGTACCCCCACCTGCCCTGCCCGTCTGCAAGAGTCTTCTGGTCGGGGTGTGTGCACCACTGTGGGCCTGGTGATGTCACTGGGGGCTGGTTAGAGGAAAAGCCCCAGAGGTGGGTGACACATGGGGAGAGCACGCGACGGGGCTGAGCCCAGTCTTGGTGTGCCCGGGTCTCAGACCCCGCCCCCAAAGTTGCCTCAGGAGAAGCGGAGGTTCCCCTCAGCCAACTTTTCTCCTGCCTGGGCTTTTGGGAAACGAAGGGTCAGGCTTCGCTCTGGAGTCTACAGCACCACAGGAGTCTCATAAGCGCCCGGTGTTTGCTGGATTTAATTATTTCTTGACAGTGGGTGCCAGGGCCGGGCCAGGAGGGCACGTGGGGTAGGATCTTGAACGCATAGTTGAATCAGCCTTTCAAGAGGGAAGGAAAGCATGCTACAGTGAGTCAGGTTTCCATTCTCTGGTGGGGGTCTCTAGGCGAGAGGGAGACCGCAAAGGCTGCCCTGGCCGCCTCCACGGAGCAGTCTGTCTCAGCCTTAGCACACCCTCGCGCAATCCTTCGATGATCCCCTTCGGTCCGTGTAACCCCATGAGGGATGCAATGGGTACTGGTAAGGAGGAGGCTGGCGGCCAGGTACAGAGTGCAAGGACAGCCGCCAAGGTCCAGGCCAAGACCTAGCCCCGCCCAGCGAGTCTAGGCCTCGCCCAGGACCTCCCCCAGCCCGGTGAGCCGATCCCCGCCCAGCGAGCGTAGACCTCCCCCAGGACCTGGCCCCGCCCAGCGGGCCGACTCCCCGCCCGAGATCTAGCCCCGCCCAGCGAGCCTAGACCTCGCCCAGGACCTAGCCCCGCCCAGCGAGCCTAGACCTCGCCCAGGACCTAGCCCCGCCCAGCGAGCCTAGACCTCGCCCAAGATCTAGCCCCGCCCAGCGAGCCGACTCCCCGCCCAAGATCTAGCCCCGCCCAGCGTGCTTAAACCTCTCGCAGGACCTAGCCCCGCCCAGCGAGCCTAGACCTCGCCCAGGACCTAGCCCCGCCCAGCGAGCCGACACCCCGCCCGGGACCTAGCCCCGCCCAGCGAGCCGACACCCCGCCCGGGACCTAGCCCCGCCCAGCGAGCCTAGGCCTCGTCTGGGATCTTCCCTCGCTCAGCAAGCCGACGCTCCGCCCCACGAGCCGAGCTCGGCACAGATTTATAAGATATGTCACGCCCGCCTGGTCCCGCCCCTTCTCCGTCCGTTCACCAATCAGAACTCGGTCTTGCCCTTTTAGGCCGCGGGCTGGAGAGGCTCTGCCCTGGCGCCCCGCAGGCCAATCGACGGCGCGTCCGCGGCGAGGGGGCGGGGTCCGGGGCGGGGCGCGGGGGCGGCCTGTGGGCAGTCGGGAGCCTGCGACGCCGACGCGAGCGTGGAGGCCGCTGCTAGCGACTGCGGAGGCCGGGCCGCGCGGGCGAGGACGCTGCGGGCGAGCGAGAGAGCGAAGGTGAGGACGTGGAGCGGCCTGGGCGCGAGGGGCCGGGGTGGGCCTCTCGGGGTGGGTGGCGAAGCTCCGAGGCCCGAGGCGAGAGGCCCAGGCGGAAAGGGCGCTGAGGCCGAGGTCCGCCAGAGATGGTCTCGCCCGGCGTCTGAGGCCTTCGTGAGGCGGCTGGAGCTTCTAGGCGGGTCCCTATTAGAGGAGCGTCCGTCTGTCGGGAGCCTGCCCCGTGGGGGCCGGTGGGGCGGTGGCCCTGGGAGTGTCCCGCGTGGATTCCCGGGTGGGGGGGTGCCCCGTGGGGGCCGACGAGGCGGTGGGCCGGGGAGTGTCCCGCGTGGATTCCCGAGTAGGGTGGTGCCCCGTGGGGGCCGACGAGGCGGTGGACTGGGGAGTGTCCCGCGTGGATTCCCGGGTGGGGGGGGGTGCCCCGTGGGGGCCGGCGGGGCGGTGGCCCTGGGAGTGTCCCGCGTGGATTCCCTGGTGGGGGGGGGTGCCCCGTGGGGGCCGACGAGGCGGTGGGCCGGGGAGTGTCCTGCGTGGATTCCCGAGTAGGGTGGTGCCCCGTGGGGGCCGGCGAGGCGGTGGACCGGGGAGTGTCCCGCGTGGGCTGCTTGGTTGAGGGGTGCGCCGGGGACGACGCCGGCGGTGCTGTAGACCGGGGAGTGTCCCGCGTGGACTCCCGTGTTGGCGGGGGTTCCCCGTGGAGGAGGCCGGCGGAGCTGTGGGCCAGGGAGTGTCCCACCCCGGAGGGATACCTAGAGGGGGACATAGGGACCCACACGGTGTGGGTCTGGAGGTGCCTGGTGGAGGCATTTTGAGCCGTTTGTCTTTTCAGCCTTTCTTTAAATTGTATCTTAAAGGTGGGAATGAAGTGTTAGGTGTTAATATTTTTACTCCACTAAGGGCTGGAAATGCTCCTAAGCCAGTGGGTAGCCTACCAAGGGAACCCATGAAAACGGGACCAGAATATGGCCCAGTGCATTACACACCCAGATTCTAGGCACCTTTTCCATTACGCTGTGGCAGCACCCTCTGGCCTATCATGTGCCACTAATGGATGTGAAAAACAGAAATTAGAACAAGGCATCATTGAAGGAAAGATTGTTGTTACATAGTGTTAAAAAAGGATGATCAGATTTAAAACCCAAGGCCACATCTTTAAAGGGTGATTTTTCTCTCTGGGTTTGTGGGGTATTTTTGGCTGGGCCAGTGTGATAATGTTTGATAACCCTGAGGTGGCAGTGGGTTAGCGCGTTGGTCTTGTGTAGACTGCCTTATAACGGGCGACACCGATTTTCTCAGTACCAGAGAGATGGGAGAGGACATTTGAGGTAGGAAAGCATGGAGTAACCTTTACGTGTAGGCCAAATTTAATTTAAATGTTCGACATCTGTTGCTTATTGAAAGATTTTTTTTTTTTGAAGTCCTTAAAAGTTTGGGAAAGCACTTCATGCTCATTATTTATTCAGTTTTCCAAAACTCTTCAGAGACATGATCAAGTTGCACAGCCCCGTTTTAAAGTAGAGGAAAGGGAGGTTGAGAGAGTTGGAATGACTGGCTTAGGGTTAACACCTAAGGTATTTGCAGATACTGTCTGTACTTCTCATGTCCCCTGTCGTTATTGCAGATTCGCATCAGATGGTTCACTATTAATAAACTAAATGCTGATGATGCAGTTTCCTGGACTGTAGAAGTTTGCTGGCTTATTTACATACAGGACTATCAGTTGTTAGTAGATTTCCAGGTTCCTTCTATACTAATTTGTTTCCCAAAGAGGAAGTTGATGTAAGGTATATTCATTTATCTCTGCCTCTGGTTCCTTATTCAAAAAAATTTACTTACCTTGGCCAGGCACAGTGGCTATAATCCCAGAACTTTGGGAGGCCGAGGCAGGCAGATTGCTTGAGCTCGGGTTCGAGACCAGCCTGGCCAACATGGTGAAACTACTCTATTAAAAATACAAAACACAAAAATCAGCTGGGCGTGGTGGCACACGCCTGTAATCACAGCTACTCAAGAGGCTGAGGTACGAGAATCACTTGAACCCAGGAGGCAGAGATTGCCGTGAGCCAAGATCGTGCCACTGCAATCCAGCCTGGGTGCCAGAGCGAGGCGCTGTCTCAAAAAAAAGTTTAAAAATTGGCCGGGCGCAGTGGCTCAAGCCTGCACTTTGGGTGGCCGAGACGGAGATTACGCCACTGCCCTACAGCATGGGCGACAGTGTGAGACTCCGTCTCAAAAAATAATAATAATTTTAAAATAAAAGTTATGTTTTCTTGTTTTTGTTTTTGTTTTTTTTGATATGGAGTCTTGCTCTGTCACCCAGCTGGAGTGCAGTGGCACAATCTCGACTCACTGCAACCTCCACCTCCCTGGTTCAAGCGATTCTCCTGCCTCAGCCTCCTGAGTAGCTAGGATTACAGGCGAGCTCTACCTTGCCCAGCTAATTTTTGTATTTTTAATAGAGGCGGGGTTTTACCATGTTGGTCAGGCTAGTCTCGAACTCCTGACCTCGTGATCCGCCCGCCTCGGCCTCCCAAAGTGCTGGGATTACAGGCGTGAGCCACTACACCTGGCCGAAATAAAAGCTGTTAACAAGATGCCTGACACAAGGTAAGTGCCTAATAAATGTCAGCCATTATTATTATCAGGTGAACAAATAATCTGAGTGCAAAGTAGAACGAGCTAACCCTGGATGTTTACAAAGAACAGTCGAGAGAAAATTAGGCAATAATTAAGCATATTTATTCTGCGTGGAGGGAATGATATGAACTGGATTGCCAAAGCAAAGATCAGTGCCTGGGCAATTCCGTGTGAGCTCATTTAAATCCATTTGGCCCAAGGAATTCAGTTGCTTCCTTCCTTTCCAAACACCCCTGCTTCTAGTCACATCAATACCTCTTCTATATTCAGACAGTAACAGACTTTTCTTACTGCTGCTTACCCTTTCAGTTTTGTTCTCATTTTTCCTTCACCCACTTTCATATCAGCTTGCCAGCTTCCCCTTTGCTCAGTGCATCATGAGCTTCATAAACACAGCATAGTGCTAGATATGCAGGCAAAACCCCATTGTACTGTTGGGTGCTGAGCTGAGGTGATTCCGGTCATGTTCTCTGAGATCAGAATGTGGAGTCCTCTGACCATAGCGTATTTGTCAACGCCACAGGGAGTTGAAAAGTTGAGGATCCTACAAAACAGTATGATAAAGCCCAGTGTTTGGTGATTTTCTGGGGAGTGTTTAGTTGACAGTGATTCTGTAAATTGGTATGATCTTTCTGGAAAGTAACTAGCAGTATGTGATAAAGATTTTGATTTGAAAATCACAGTTTTCAAAACAATCTGATAAAACTTGTTGTCAGTATGGTAGAGTACTCCATAGCAAGTAAACATGCCTCAGCAAACTGAATCCCATCGTCCCGTCCAAGGAAAATTTGAACCATTTTGATCCATGGAAATATGCTTTAAAATGTCCCTTAACCAAAAAGTCGAAATGATGTGTTCACAGCAATTATAGTGTTGTAAAAGTACGTGAGGATGTGAACAGAATCAGGAGGGTAGTTAGAGTGATGTAAGTGGTTTTAAGAGTCATGAATTGTTTTCCCCTAAACTGGTGTCTTAGTTTTGCCATTTTAAAATACAAAAACAATAAGGCCCTATGATGTTGTAGGATGCAGTGATGAATATTCCTTAATCCCATCTTTCCCCTCCCAGCCCATCCTCCTGATTGCCTCCCAATACGAAAAGTTGGTCATGTTCTATCCGAGCTGCAAAACCTACTTAGGTATGGGATTGCATCCAGTTGGCCCACTAGAGCTCATATAGCACAAGCCCAGGCCACCTTTCCGCCTCCCCTCAGGTGCCTACTCATCTTTCCCCAGCTGCTCCTGCAGTTTCTATAGTGCCCTGCCTGTGCACACACTACGCCTTTTGTCCACCTGGTCTCCTGTTCCAGGTCAGGTTAGCAAGCGGTGCTGCCTCATCCTGCTCTGTGACTGCAGTGGGCAGGTAGTACTGGTTACTTTCTCATTTGTCTCCCTTTCTGAATTAAACTTCTCTGTCTTCGTGTGCCCTGTGCACCCCATGGAGTCACGATGGGGTTGAGGCCACTTGTGGAGCTGCGTGACTGCCAACAAGTCACTAACCTTTCTGAGCCGGAATTCCATGATGCCAGCTGCACGTGGTTACTGTGATTAAATGAGACGGCCTAAGCGAAAGGCTTGACCTGGTCTCCTCATAGTAGCGCTCACACAGAACACAGTCGCTGTTGTAATGTGTACCATGGCATTCTTGAGGCCTTGTTTTAGATCTTGTCCTCTTGATGAAGCCTTCTCCCTATTGTCCTCCACCTGCCAACTTCGTCTCTACCATCCTCACTTTATTCTCTCCAAGGCACTTAATCACCATTTAATAGTCTTGTTTGTATTTGTCCACTGTGTAGGGGGAGATTTTTCTCTTACAAACTCCTGTATCCCTAAGCATTTAGACTTGCCTGAAGCAGAGTAGAGCTCAATAAATATTTGAATGAATTAATCAGATTTCATTTGAGGCAGATGCCAGATTTTATGGAACTTGAAAGTATACAATTTGGGGAAGGGGAGAATATTTTAAGAAAAATAATACAAAGTTACAAGAAAATTAATTTAGAAAGTGAATATTTAGAATGAGAAAGTAACAAATTTGAAAAAGCTGATCAACAATATGCAGATGGCTAAATTGAGAAAAATAACATTTGTTGATCTAACACACCTGTGTGATATTTTTCCTTTGTTTACTTTTTTTTTTTTTTTTAAGTCAAGGTTTCACCATGTTGGTCAGGCTGGTCTTGAACTCCAGACCTCAGGTGATTGCCCGCCTTGGCCTCCAAAGTGCTTGGATTACAGGCATGAGCCACCGCGCCCAGCCTTCCTTTGTGTACTTTTTAATCATCTTTTCATATGGCAGAGTATAGAAAGAACTTCGTGATTCCTCTGGCACAGTTGATACATTTTTATTGTTGATAGGGTACATAAAACTTACTATTTTGCATGTAGACATATTTGCTGTTTCTAATACAACTGCTACAGGTTGGTGTCCCAGAAAAACAGGTGTTCAGGTAAATCCTGTTTTGCACAATTCAAAAAAAGAAAAAACACATCTAAGGCACACATAATTGTACTGCAATATTGATTATTTTTCTGATAACTGAACTCTTCGCTTGTATTTTAGCACGTCTGATGGTAAATTCCCCACATATGAATATCTAGTTCCTCCTATTTCAAACTGTGTTTCCTTTCCACTGCCCACACACTTCCCTGAGCCAGGTCCCATTGGACCTATTCACATTGCCACAGGATCCCTGGCCCTTCACATTCATTTCATAAAAGCCCTGGTGAACCAACACAGTGGGCGATAGCAGTATTTCTAGAAGCAATACCTGCATTGAGATTGCTGGTAATCACCTAAGCTTGCACTAAAGTTTATACTAGAAATACACCTAAATTTGTACTAAAAATGCAAAAAATTAGCTGGGTGTGGTGGCATGTGCCTGTAATCACAGCTACTTGGGAGGCTGAGGCTGGAGAATCGCTTGAATGTGGGAAGTGGAGGTTGCAGGGAGGCAGAGGTTGCAGTGAGCCAAGATTGTGCCACTGCACTCCAGCCTAGGTGGAGTGGAAGTAACTGTAAACAGCATCACGTGTCCGTTAAACCCAAACTAAATGTCTCTAACTTAATGTACCGTTAGGTGGATCTCAAAAATGCCAGCAGCCCCTCCCAAGCCACCTGACATGAAAGGGAAGAGGCATAGAGGTAGAGTTCCTCTGTTGCAGTGGGAAAAGGCATTAGTCTTAATTGATTGCAATTAGAATATTTTGGGGGTAAATTTTACAAAAGCAGATGACCATAGGGACATTCTGCTTGGGGCCTGTCTCAGGACCTTGGAAGAAGTTGGTGCACGTGAGGGCCCAGAAACCTGAGCTAGACTAGCTCTATCGTCAAACTGCCTTTGTGGGAGCAGTTTCCTGGTCCCTTACTTGATGCTAGATAACCCAGTAGGGGAATGTGGGGTGAGGGTGCTAAGTGAATCTTCCAGGAGCTAGTGGGAATGTGTTTGAGAAGGAGGAACTAATTTTAGAAATTGTTTAAATACTAGGCTTTATTATATCTCTTGTCTCCTTTATGTTGTTTTTTTTCAGTCTCACTGTTTCACGCAGGCTGGAGTGCAGTGGTGCAATTTTGGCTCACTGCAACCTCCGCCTCCCATGTTCAAGCAATTCTCCTGCTTCAGCCTCCCAAGTAGCCAGAATTACAGGCACATGCCACCACATCTGGCTAATTTTTTTGTATTTTTCGCAGAGACAGGGTTTCACAATCTTGGCCAGGCGAGGCTCAAACTCCTGACCTCAAGTGGTCCACCCACCTCAGCCTCCCAAAGTGCTGGGATTACAGGCTTGAGTCATTGTGCCCAGCCCCCAGTTTGTGATGAAAATCTCAGTTGCCTTGTTAGAATAGTAGTTAATAAGGTGAATGTTGGGAAACAAGTGCCAGTATCTGAACAAGAAATGGAACCTGGAGAGCGTTTAAAAATATTAATTTTTAATTGAACTATTTTTGAAAGAAGAGCAAACACAACTCGAAGGGGGAAAGACAGTTATTCCAGCCTTCTCCTGGAAGGTAAATAGTGGCATACTGTAGGTAGCCCCTGTCAGTTAAGACTTTTAAAGCCGGTAGTTCTTCTGCAGGATTCTGCAGAGAAACCATCTGACTTTGAAGATTATGTATACTCATCACTGTAGACCATTTGACAAATACAGAAAATTAGGAAGAAGAAAATAAAAATCCTCTTATGCCTCCCTATGATAACCACCATAAATGAGTTTTAAACTGCATGGATGTGGAGCTGGGGTTCTGGGAGGTGGAGGGAGCATACTCCATCCTGCCTCTCCCGTTCTCCGTGGCTATAAGATGTGGACGTGTGCTTGGAGCAGCTGTTGAGGACACCGACAAGTAAATGGTAACAGGTGGATGGGGGTGAAGACCAGAATTTGAAGAACCACTTCGCACCAGTAGTGAGTTTCCTGTCTTCCCCCTGGACTCAGGCTGTCCAAAACCTGGAGGCAGGTACCTGGTGTGAACAGGGAGAGCTACAGAGAACTTTTGTAGTTGGGCTCCAAGACAGAAAATGGGAGAAAGTCATCATTTTTTGCCCCTCTTGCTCCCTCTCCTCCAGTCAGTCCTGCAGTGGCAGGCGTTTGTGAACACCTAAAACTCTGAGGGAATGGGGAAAACCCCAATTGCCTTTTTATTCTCTTCCCTCCTGCAGCTCAGTCCCAGGCAAGATGCAGGCCCAAGAAGTGCATGGATAAACAGGGTAATTATAGCCGTAGGTTTCTGGTTGGAGTCTCAAAAGGGGAGCCCAGGTAACTGGAAAGTATACTAGGGAGATTCCAGAGAGGGAAGAGCTCAGGAAAGTGACCCCATAAAGTTGTTAGTTAACTTACAGGCTCAACACTGAGCTGTGCACTTGTGATGTGACCCAGAACAGGTTGCCAAAGACTTTGAGAACTCAACTATGGGATAGACCATTGCCTGGGAGGCAGGCTGGCCACTAGGCAAGTAGGGTACCTGCAGGACATGGCTGAGGAACACTGCAAAGGCTTTGAAAGTGAAAGTGACGCTGAGACCATGTTCTACAGAAGGCTGGTCGGGACTTGGGGACTGAATCCAGCCAGACCAGTGCCTGCCCAACAAAAATACCGGCATTCCTCATAGGAATCAAACAAGATCAAGAGTCTCTAAGAGCATAACGTTAAAAATGTTCAGGATACAATGCAAAATGTACTCAACATGTGCAGAACCAGGAAAATAGCAACTGATGAAAAAAGACACTAAAGGTGAGCTGGTGTCTATGTTGGAATTATCTGATAGACTTGATCTCCTGGTGTTCATCCTGGGAATATATGACATACTTGGCAAAAGCACATTGCAGATGTAATGAAGGGTACGAATCAACTAGCCTGGATTTGTTGTCTAGATTATCCAGATAGGCCTTATGTAATTATATGAGCCTTTAAAAGCAGGGATCTTCCTCCAGCTGACAGCAGATGGGGAAGGCCGGTAGACTGGAAGTGTAAGAAGTTTTCAACGTAACATTTCTGGCATGGAAGATGCGAGGGGCCACGAGCCAAGGACTGAAAATGACCAACAGCTGACAGCCAGCAAGAACTAGGGACTCAGGCCTATGCCCACACAGACTTGAATGACCCTGTAAGTGTAATCTTCCCCCAGAAAATCCAGGTAAGACCCCAGGTCAGCTGACACCTTGACTTAGACCTTTTGAGACCCTAAGCAGAGAATTCTGATGAGTCACATTACATCCAAATGTCTAACCCATAGACACTGTGAGATAGTAAAAGGCTGATATTTTAAGCTGCTAAGTTTGTGGAAATTTGTTAAGGCTACAGTTTAAAAAAACAATTATAAAGCCCTTATTATTAAAATAGTCCAAGAAGTAAAGCTACTCTTGAAACAGATGGAAGTACAGAAAGTCTTGCCAAGAAAGTAGAAGATATAAAGAGGTGGGAATTTTCATGGAAAATACAGTAACAAGTAAAATGGAGGTGATAAAGGAAAGAGCAACTCATAATGCATGGATTTACAATTTTTTTTTTCTTTCTTACTCTTGTGTCTTTGTCTTTAGGATTTACAATTCTTTAAATCAAATTTTTTGGTTTGTTTTTAATACTTTTCATTTTTTTATGGCAATTCCTTCACAATCATTTTTTTATTGCATTTTAGGTTTTGGGGTACATGTGAAGAACATGCAAGATTGTTGCATAGGTACACACATGGCAGTGTGATTTGCTGCCTTCCTCCCCATCACCTATATCTGGCATTTCTCCCCATGCTCTCTCTCCCC